>CM055194.1:21299673-21424673 GCA_029224185.1 Karalla daura
CACAAAAACAAAGTTGACCCCAGGGCAAACTTTTTGCTTCTCCCAGACTATCTTTACTCAGAAGTCTAAAATCAGTCAGCTGGTATGCAAACGAGGTCACCAATCTGTCAACTGATTTTTTTTTTTTAAAAAACATCATTAAAATCATGATCAATGTGGAAAAGTTTCAGCTGACAGTGTCTTCTCGGTTTTATAATTTTGAGGAAAAGAGAGGGAAAACAGAGGAGAAGAGAGAAAACTTTGTCCACTCTGCAGGTGAAAGTTCCTACTCTGCTGACGACCACAGACAGGAGTTACAAGCATCACAACACAGGGGCTCTCAAACATCTGGCTCCAGTTATCACAGCTCTCACTAGGGTTTTGCCACCACAGTAAGATGCACACACACACACACAGCACTCCGTCAGCGTCTGGCCATGGCTTGTTTTGCCACTCCTCTCCTCTGGTTTCCCAACTTTTGTTTCTGGTAAAGGGCCATTTTAGTTCCAGCTCAGGCCTGGAGCGGAAAGCATCTCCCTGAAGAAAATAAGCATGACTCACTCCAGTGAAGACATCTGCCCTTTGAAAGCGAGCGTGGCTGTTTGAACAGCTGTCAGAGCACACCGTGCGTCTCAGACCCTTCCCTGATAAAACAGAGGCAAAGCCTGGGTGGGGAAAACAGACAGGAGACAGACACTGGGTGGACAGAAGAAGACGTCGGTACGTCCAGGAGGCCGGAGAGAGCTGTCCTACCTGTGCCGACTGACAAAGAGGAACTACACCTGAATATACCCGACTCTTACCCAAAAATGTGACAAGAGGGTTTGCTGGTGAGTTTCCAGAGCATATAGAACAAAGGCAGGGAATACACCCTGGACAGGTCTCCAGTCCCTCTCAAGACAAAACACACACACCATTCACACTCACACTGACACCTATGGTCAATTTAAAGTCTCCAACTGGCTGAAACACAAATGTTTTTGAGCTGTGGTAGAAACTAGAGAATCCGGATAAAATTCACGCAGACACTGAGCAAACAACCAAATTTGACACATAAAAGGCCCTCAGTGTGGCTGGGATTCAAACCGTGTACCTTTTTGCTCAACACATCATTTTACTCGAGGTTCAGAGATAGCACCTAATAAAAGGTGGACGATGTGGTGAGTCCGACTCCCGGGAGTCAGGAGTTTTCCCTAACACCTCACACGGATACAAATAAGGTCATTTCAATGATAAAGACAACCTAAAAACTATAAAAGTGGGTTTTTATGGTTTTAGTTTGTACTTTAGTGAGTATTTGCATCGCCAGCGCTGCAGACACAGCAGACACACTCTCAGAATCCAAGAAGATTTCAAGCTTAGCACTTAAGACGTTTGGTCCTGAAGTGACTGTCTGTTACCCAGTGAAGAGGAACAAGTGTATGTCAGACTTAGAAAAGTGCCGGGAGCTCAATTGCATTAAAGCTCTTAGTTTGCCTGAGCTCCAATCTAATTGGATAAAGCTGGAAAAGCAGCTTCCAATGTGCACGAATCCATTTTTTTTTCTCTCGCTCGCTCTCTCTCTCTCTCAACCAAACTCGTTTTTTTTGGAGCGGAGATGCTCTCCTCATGTTCTCTTCCAGCCCGTCTTTTGTCCTTGTCAACATTCCCCCCCAAATGAGATTCCCAAAATCAGGAGGTGAGGGGAGCACGCATGCTCGAGTGCACCGAGCAAACATTGCCAGACAGACACACCTCTCACACCAGCGTGCCGCCTGGCATCTCTTTCCTTTCCTGTCCTTATTAAAATTCCATATTGAGATTCCTTCCTGCCACTCCGCCTCCCTGGCCCTGTCACTCAGACACCAGCCAGCGACGAAATCAGCAAGTTTCAACAAAGACGCAGACACACACACACACACACGTATAGAGAGACACACACAATCCAAACTTTTCTTAAGACAACTTGTCCCTGCTGCCGCCCTTTGTGTGTGGGATGAAAGTTTCTTTTAGGTGATATGTATGAGAGCGTGTATCAGCGTCTCCCCTCACCCCCACCCCTCCTCCCCCCTCTCCTCCCTCCCCTCCCTTCTCATTGTCATTATTTTTCGATGGTGTCCCCCTCTGATCTGCCGAGCCTTTGGGTGCTCTCTCTCCCCTCTCTGTCTCTCTCTGTCTTCCTCCGGTCTCTTTCATCTGTCAGGCGCTCCCCTTGGCGACCGCCACTGAGGGGGTTTGATTTCCCATCGTTGCCTCTCCGACTCCGGCTCCCTCTAAACCCCCCCCTCCCTCCTTCCTCCCTTTCCTCTCCCTCTGAGGCGAGTGTTGTGCCCCCGCGTCGTTGGGCAATTATCCCCAGGAGTAATGAGGAGCGTCTCTCCCTCCGCGCCGCGCTGACTGACACCTCTCCCACTCATTTGTCAACAAATCAGACGGCTGGTGTGGGCGGCCATATTGAGCTGAGGGTTTGTCGTAGGGAAGCTCGGGCTGAGGCGCATCACCGCGTCTCTCTCTCTCTCTCTCTCCCCCTCCTTTCTCTCTATCCTCCTCCATCCCTTCCTCTCTATCGCTGCCACCTCGTTATCTCTGACAGCGTGTCATTCGTTGCGACTCTCACTCCTCCTGTGTCAGCCCCTCCGCACGCTCCCGTGTATTTGTGTTCCTCAGCCGCCCAGAGAAAAACTCTGACTTCCAAAAGGCCTAATGGTCATGTGTGGCTAATGATCACTAAGCTGAACGAGTGACACCGTTCAATTTATTTGTGTCAAAGTCGGTCGCAGCCGGTCGCTGTAAACACTTGGTCCAGCCAGACGATGAAGAAGCCAGAGTGTGAAAGGGAAAAATATTTTCAGACGCGTCTTTACCCACAAAGCCCCCTTTCAATTTGTCACCATTAGTCTCTGCAGCTTCAGAGGAGATGTAAATCTCCTGAGCCCTGTCATGTCAAGGTGAGCGAGGTCTGTGATGTGCCAATTAGACCTTGTGTACTTCACCGCATGCTGCAAAGATGTGATCTGAGCGGCTTGCGTGTGCCAGCGCGGCCTGTTTGCATACTCAAACAAGCATGTGCGCGTCTGCGTGAGTCGAGTGCGTACTCACTGTGCTCTTTGCGCTCCTCCGGGCTCGATGAAGCCTCTCCATCTGACAGCAGGCCGGACATGGAGAAGAGCTTCCTGCCGGAGTCTTCTCCAGCTTTGAGGGAGCCTCCCGGTGAGCCGAAGTCGAACTCCTTCCCCTCCACCTCCGGGAAGCAGCTCTTCAGCCTCTTGGCGGGGGTGAAGGCCGACTGGTAGACCCCCGGCTCCCTCTCCTCCTGTGGGGAGGAGAAAGGTCGGAAGGCGCCCACGCCGCTGTGGTTGAGCATGCTCAGCGTGGAGCAGTCCAGGTTCGGAGGGGTGAACTGAGGGTGCAGGTGGAGCAGGGAGGCCGGGAAGTCTCGGGAGGGGAAGGTGCCGGACATGGGGCCCTGGCGCTGGTACATGGAGGTGAAGGTGTAGGACGCCGAGGGGAAGGGGAGGTGGAGGTCTTTCTCCACCGAGGCTGGGACGCCGAAGGGACGAGGAGCCTGGCATGGCACGGAGGCGTCACGTCCGGCCTCGGCCGTAGAGGCCAGAACCATCAGGGCAGGAGAGGCCAGCGGAGCGGGCAGGTAGGAGGGGCTGTCCATCTTGAAGGGGCGGTGGAGGTCCATTCACCTCCCTGTTGGTGCTGAGGAGAGAGCGAGAGAGAGAGAGAGAGACAGACAGAGAGAGAGAGAGAGAGAGAGAGAGAGAGAGAGAGGGCACAGAGTCAGAGGAGAGAGAGGACGGAGACACAACATTGATCCATTACCTTACGACACACGTAGGGTGAAGGCAGGGAATACACCCTGGACAGGTCTGTAGTCCACCACAGGACACAGACACACAAATTCACTCTCACACTCACACCTCGAGTCTAAGACTCTCCATTCTGGACTCTGGAAGAAACCTGGAGTACAAAGAGAAAACCCATGGAGACGCAGGGACACTTTGCAAACTCCACACAGAAAGGCCCCAAAAAGTTCTCCGAACAGGATTGGAACCAAAGCCCTTCTTGCTGTTATGCAAAGGCTCTATTCACCATATATATCTATACACTGTGTCACCTGAGCTAGAACAGGAGGTGGAAATTAATCTTTTTTTTTCATTATTTCACGTCCCATTTTCTTTCAGACATGACAGAAAACGTGAGGTTCTCCCTCCATTCCGTTATTGGATGATCATTATGAATTCCATTAGAAATAATGAATTTAATTTAGGCTTTAAAAAGATAATTTCCCTCTTTACAGGGGACATTTTTAGAGTCAAAATGTTCACGTCTTCATTTTGTTAAAAAGTACCCAGTTGCAAATCTAGAGGCATTTTTTACAATTACAGCTTTGGACTAATTTCAATAGAAAGGGGTTTGGAGGAGGCCTACTGAGCCTGTAAATAATTACGACGGAATAAATTGCCAATAAAACACACACGTTGCCTGCAAAAAAATAAATAAATTTTATAGTGAGGTATAAGCAATTAGAATTGGGGAAAGCGCTCCAAACATGCTCGGAACAAGGAGCAAGTCCTCCTTTTTTTCTCTTTCTCTAATGAATTAAGTGTCTCGGTAAATCAATAAATTGTAAACGACGCTGATTGTGGCCATTAAAATAAATAAATCTGTGGTGGGTCTTTTTTAAAATAGAATAAACATCCTGGATTACAAGTTTCTCAACATTTCTCTTCCAAAGGTTACTTCAATTGAACTAATTGCAGTTTCAGTTAAAATAATACGGAAAAGATTGGGCCATAAAGAAAATGAATAGAGGAGATATTTAGTAGACATTTTCCTCTTCTTCGAGCAAGATTAAATAAATTCGGGTTTGTTTCTTGGAAAAGGCCGAAATAACGAGCTAAGTTTGGATTCACCTTTTGAACCAAAATCACTTTTATAAACCAAGACATCTGTTTCTGAAATGCACCGGGACGGGACAGAAAGTTTGCGCGCTGCACCGTAAACCACTTCTGGAAAACAGACAGGTCTAATTGATAATTACAAGTGTTAACACAGCGATATCAGGACTTTTTACACAGCCTGGCTCTGTCACATTCCCCAGAGCGACACGTTTGTCCGACTTTTTCTGCAGGAGCGCAAAGTGCAAAGTTGCGCGAAGTTGCGCAGAAACCCCGTCGCACACGCTGCGATCAGACGCGCAATTAAGCCAATTAAAAGACAATTCAATGTCTTGCGCTCACCTTTAGCTCGAGGCGAAATGCGTTTCTCCGTCGGGACAACTCTCTCTTTCGCTCTCTCAACTTGTGAACCCCAGGAGGCGGCACTTTCTCCGGCGAAAAAGACGAAGAAAAAGCGACAGAAAAGGAGGAGGAAGAAAGGAGTGGAGCGGTGCAGCTGCGGGCAGCCTCGTCGTCTTGTGCTGTCGGTCCTGCTCCAGATGTTACAGCTGTGAGCGCTTTGGAGACGGTGCGGTCGGTGCGGTTTGCGCGGAGGGATCCGGGCATCAGTGCGGGTCTGTGACTCTGTCTCTCTCCTTCATGCGCTCCCTGTGACAATCCTTCCTCCCCCTCCTCTCTCTGCCTGCCCTCTTTCTCTGTAACACCCCTTCCCCTGGTCTCTCCCCCCCGACAACCCTCCAACCCCCTCTGAGACGGACACATTCAATTTCTCACCCTGGTTGCATGTGTTAAAAGTATAATGCAGTGTCCAGAAAACAAAAGAGACAACTTTGTGCCTCAGAAGTGACTCGTGATGAAGAAAAACATCTGGGTTCTCAACACCTGTAAATAACCTATTGGTTTATTTGATATTAAATAGACAGACAGACAGACAGACAGACAGACAGACAGACAGACAGACAGACAGACAGACAGATAGATATATAGATAGATAGATAGATAGATAGATAGATAGATAGATAGATAGATAGATAGATAGATAGATAGATAGATAGATAGATAGATAGATAGATAGATAGATAGATAGATAGATAGATAGATAGATAGATAGATAGATAGATAGATAGATGAGCTTCCAAGTTACAACACAATAAATTGCCAAATGAAGAAAGACAAGACAGCCACGTTCAAGTCCCTTGCAGCAACATTGAATGGAGTCTTAAGTAATAAAGTGTGACTCATGATGAAACAAAAATGCTGCAACACCTGGAAATACAGGTTATTATTTGTTTATTTGCACAAAGAAATAAATATATAGTAAATGCATTGGTTCTCCTACAGCACTTTTCTAGTCAAATCACTTTTACAGACAAGTCACATTCGCCCATTCATACAGAGGCTTCTCTGTGCATAGCTTAACCCGTGGCTTTAACCATTTAGACACTGATGATGCAGCATCGGAGGCGATTTGAGGTTCAGTATGTTGCCCAAGGACAAACTCAAGAACTAACCCTAACCCTAACTCTACACACAGGCTGTAGGGGGCTGGGATCAAACCAACCCCACAATCTGTGGATGACTGTGCTGTCCCTGAGCCAGAGTCCTTTACCTCTTAAGAAAAAGTGCTTGATTATGCATGGGAAGCAATTTTCAATTTAGTTCAGTGGCAGTGGTTAGGTTATAGGGTCACAGTTGGGGTTAAGGTTATCTCAAGACACTTTACATAAGAGCTGGTCTGCTCCAAACTCTTTATCAAACATAGATAAACAAGCAGAGCTAGACAAATCCCACATATGAGAAAGCTGGTGGCAACAGTGTTGAGGAAAAACTTCCTTTGAACAGGCAGACACCTCGAGGAGAATCCAGCCCAGAGCAGCGAGAAAACTTCAAGTTTAAGTTACCTTCATCTAGAAGATTCTCATTGAGGGCTATACCACTTGCAGATTCCAGACTTCACTGTAGTCAAATCCCAAGATTTTCTCTAGGCTCTGTCCAAAAAACATGCATTTTTAGGGTCGACTGGAGACTAAATCTCCCCTAGGTGTGAGTGTGAGAGTGATTCACTGGTGATCTGTATTGCCTGCTTTCACCCTATAGACTCCAACTATCCACTCCTACTGCACCACTGGATACAAAGCAGGTAAGATCATGGATGACTGGACAAACACCTTGAGACTCTAGACGATCTCATCCACCAAATATAGTGAGAAAAGACACCCGAGGGCTAAACATATAGAAGACTCTCACGCTAAAAAGCTTAAATTCTGTGCGTTAGGTTTACAGAAGTTAACTCAAGTCGTCACTTCCACTGTGTGTGCTGGTGTCGCTGCTTTGTTACGGTGAATGGCAGGTGATGGAGTTATCCTCTCCGCTGCGGCTCACTGAGCCCATACACTCTCCAGCCGCCATGATTGACACTTGGGAACATTCCCTTTTGATGAGACACAATGCAAAGCAATGGTATTATTTGTCACAGATAATCTGCTTTCAACTCCGACACATTACAAGCAGCCTAATATCTACATTATTCATATCTGATTTCCAGCACATTGTCAGAAAGCACAGCTCAGAGCGCCACAAATCAGCCCAAATCACTCTTAATTTGTTTTTATCGGTATTGGTATTGCTTAAAGACTTTTTGAAATAATGTAATTGAAATAATTCCTTATTCCCCCGAGCCAATCCAGAGGCTTTACACTGCTAATCTAATGTGACACGCAATTTCCGTCTCTCAGACGATTGCTTCCCCTCAGGTCCCTGTCTTTAATGAACAGCCATTTGGCTGTGAGCCTGTGTGCGTGCATGTGTGTTTGAGTGTGTGTGTGCATGTGTGTGTGTGTGTATGTGTGTGTGTGTGTGTGATCACAGAGCAGGAAAGAGTCCTGAGATAGGAAATGAGTGAACTGGGAATATCACAGCCAAGAAGAGGACGCAGGGAAGAGGCTCGTGGGGAGACATAGCAGGAAATCAGCGGGTTCACCGTGCTAACTTAGCCTGAAAACACGCCGGATAATTGGGAAATAAAAATAAATATTGACTCTCTTGTCTACATTACCCGAGACTGAGAGGAACCGCAATTTCAGCGGGACAGTTAATCTTCCCCACTCATCTACAATACGATCCCTGAGATGGAGCTTTCGCACCTAAAGACAGCCACTCGGCGTGGAAGGTGTTGGAGGCCCAGACAGCAGATGCAGACCTTTAAACGCACACATAAACCAGCAGTCCAGACTCCCTGTTACAGGCTCGCCCCTCGGACCGACACTGGGGCATGTAACACGTGTCTTCCCTGTGACGAGGCAAGGTCATCGCTCCACTTAGAGAGCACCCTCCGCCTCGCGCATTGTTTTGGGCTTAGACAAACGCGTGCCAACACTGTCAAGCACACAAAGGCACGGTCCAGGGTCACACTGAAGAATGGACTCCCACATGCATTCATTAAACATTAATAATTAAAGGTAATCCATGAAATCGATGCTCTATTATTTTACCTGGAAATGCCAAAAAAAAAATCCCAATTTGCCACTCAGCACGAGCAGCCCCGTCAACATTATGATTATTTTTTTCCCTTCCCTGTTCACCCAATTTGCCAATATGTACTAGTGGTTGAGGGTGGTGTGTACTGGATGATGGGTGTGTGTCCTGCAGGCCCAGTGAAGTGTTAATGATGTCCCCGCTGCCTCAGCCAGGTTATGGCACAGGGGCCGTTAGCCGCCCTGGGTAAACTGCGTGGCTCCCAGAATAAATTGCCACCCGGAGCCACGCAGGCTGGTCAGCCAGCCAATTACAGGCCTGCCCGCTCAGCTGAGGATGATGGGATACGATGTTAATTGTATGTCTTCATTTTCTGGCAGGAGGTGAGTCACTTGGCTGTCTTCTTGACTGCCATATACACACACACACATACATGCATGCATGCATGCATGCACATGGAGTGTAACATCTTAATGCATCAGGTTTATGCTTTGATTTGGTGTCTGTGCGATTCCCGTCTCACAGTTTGTTTCTGAATTTGACTTTTCTCAAGCCATTTTAAGAACACTTAAATATAGCAGCTCACTTCCTGTGGTCTCCAGTGTAATCCACAACAAATAAAAGAGGAGTAGAGGCAAATTAAATCAACATGATGAGAGTCCTCCACTTCTTTTATTATGATGCCAGGGGTCATCAGCGCAGTCTTTTAACTTTCACAATGCCCTAATTGGAGTGGTGATGAGTAAATAGTCTTTTTTTTTTCATTCCCAGTTCTTGTTGTTGGGGCACGGAATAAACTAAGTTACTGCGGTAATCATTTCCACAGACCAATTAGTGATAATTACCTTTTTGCTGCGAGACTCACAATCTACAATTACAGCAGATTGCGTTCTAAATTTATATGATCTCCCCTAATTAAAAACTAAAGAGGATGACGTTCAAGATATAAAAAAATAGACACTCTTATTTTTTTTCTAAGTGGGTATTACCTGTTGGAAAAGCCAGATGAGGCAACGTTCCTGCTCTTTTAAGGAGCAGGCGCACGAGAGGACAGAGGGAGGATCCTCGCACTGGAAGTCAGAGTGGTGCTCGGCTCTGCGGAGTCAGTTGGGTAGGAGTTGAGCGGCGAAGTGCTACACTCCTCAGTATATCAACATAGAGACTGTCTGGTAGCAGTGCTATGGAGAGAGAGGTTAGCTACTATATTAACATAGGGAGAGACAGCGCCAGAGCGCAGCAGTCTGCCAACGACTGAGCAGTGGAAGTGAGACAGAGAGAGGGGCCATCGACCAGACAGCTACAAGATGGAGTGGAGGGGAACGTGTGAGAGATGAGCTGTCGAACATGTGACAATGTGTGTGTGTGTGAGTGTGCGTGTGAGGGCAAGTGGAAGTGTGTGTGCATGTGTGCGTGTGTGCATGTGTGTGTGTGTGTGTGTGTGAGACAGCTCCCCAAAGCAGCCAGTGAGCGTGAATGTGAGGAGGAATACAGAGAGGTGCATTATGGTCTCAATCATTGATCGCTTCCTCCCAAGGGGGCTGGCGACTGCCCCCCATCACACACACACACACACACACACATGCAGAGCGGTATCCTGTATGTTTACACATTCACAGCACACCCATGTCAACGGGCCAATACTCTGCATACACTCAACTTTGTCTCCGCGCCGGCAAAGTTAAATTCACTGAACTGAACACGGTCTTATCAACAGAATGCTATGGATTTAAGTGGTTGTAAAAAGGGGTAAAATATTCAGAGGGCATAAGAGAATAAGCAACGCATGGAGTGTGACTTCAGGCGACATACTGTCCAATTATAGTATAACTTAAAGGACATGTTATTCCGACTGTCAACAGAAGTCATGAAATGAGCGGAACCGCAGTCCTCTGCCCCGTCTGTGACCCTCTGATGCAAGTCTCACTCTAAATCTTTAAAGGCTCAACATATTATACATGTATATATGATAACAACTATACTTTTTGATACAATGGACAGGAAAACTGTCCAGGGTGTATCCCCTGCCTTCAACCAGTGGGTGCTGGGATGAGCTCCAACAGACCCTGGGTGGGACACTGATTAGGTTTAAAGTGGATTAAGGAAATATTTGGAAAATGTGGCATTTTAAATTGAAAAAAAACGGTTTAATTTTAAGTGAGTAAAACATGAGGCGTCGTGAGACTCTGAAACAATAACAACAAAAACACTTCAGCCAGGGAGCTAATAAAATGGACTGTATGCATTTACCAAAATGTTGACAAAAAATAAAATAAAATAGCACTGCTGTAGGAAGTTATCTACTGTTTAGCAGAGCTATTTCTCTTGATTCTTCTTTTCTCTCTCTATGTCTTTTCAATGACCAGTGTTGCTAAGTCACTACATAATGACCAGTTAGATACCTGAAATATTTTGTGCTTTTCTTCCATTTGTAAAACTGACCAAACAGTAGGCCGCTGGAGCAGCATTCTCCAGGCACTATTCCCAGCAGTGGATTGGGACATATTAAGTGTGCGTGTGACCGCTTGCAAAATTAACTCCAGTGTCCATGTTACCTGGGGCAAAACTGTGGCTAATTTGTGTTTTTAATACTTTGTGGACAATAAACATGGTCCGTGACACGTAGGATAAGCTGTCTGAGGGATAGATTTACGACTGGATGTTATTGTAAGATACAGTGATGAAAAAAATGAAGAATCCGCCTACTTTTCTTGTCCCTTTCATTAATTTCAGACAAATGTGCAGTCAAGGCTGTGGTGTCTTTTCAGGACAGGAAACAGGAGTCTAACGTAGCCACAGGAGCGAAGACTAAAGTGCAGTGACAGCCTGTGTCGTCAAACCCACCACCACCACCACCGCCACTTTAACACACACACACACACACACACACACATACACATAAACATAACGCTGCCCACCACCAAACATCACACCCTTTCCCCTCACCCATCCAGCCAGCCAGGGCCCCCGTCCTCTCCTCCTCTCTCACCGCCACGAGGCTGACACTAATGTGACACTCTGGAAAATAATTACCAACAAACGCACTGCTGACTGCAAACAGCTCGCTCCCCTCAGTGGACTGTCACTAGTCATTAGTCTGAACCCTGGGAGAGGACAGGAGCGGCGAGAGAGGAGCGGTGGGGGGGGGGGGGGGTCGGGGGTGTGGATGATGAGGAGGGACGCACCATGTGTAGCAGCAGGAAATAAAGAGGAGGAAGGAAGTCCTGACAGGTGGGATGGATATAATCTGCTTTCCAGTTGTAAAACATGTAAAATAGTGCTGCGAGCTGGTGTAGCTGGACTCGGTTGTGGTTGATTCTCCTGGCACAGGCGTCATCGTTGGCCCCCCCTGGTGGTTTACATTATATTAACTGTGGTACAGAAGCAACACCTGGACCACTACGTCCCAGAGAGTCGCTAACACAGTGTGGCTCTTATTGTGGGCAGTGTTCCTCTGATTCAATCTGAAGCCGCTCGTTTGCTTGCTTGCTTGCTTAAAAAGGGCAAGATGGAGACTGGCCTGGGGAAACATTCAATGATTTTGGAGACATGAGAGTGGTAAAATCCTTAGTCCAGGTAAGTATAAGGAAGTACAATAAAAAACAGCCATTGTAGCCTGAAAACTGTTCAAGGTGGCAGCAATTCCAACACAATTATCCAAATGCCACAGGGTACATCAATTCTTTGAACACCAACCTCCCCCCTCTCCTGAACATGGTTATTTGAGTCGCCTTGGGGAGCAGCCGTGCCAGTGAGAGATTAAAATTTTTTAGAGCTCCCACAATGGCCAATATTAAAATGTCTCAATACATCTGCCCGGCTATTTTGATTGGTAACTTAACCCCTGACTCCTGAGCAGAAAAAGGCCCGTTCTCTGAGCTATTGTCACCAGGCTGGAGTGTAATTCTTGTATGATTCAGGCTAATGAGCTGGTAATAGGTCCTGTGTGTGTGTGTGTGTGTGTGCATGAGTGTGGATGAGAGGGATATTACAGAGTCGTGGACAGAGGAGGAGGAGGAGGAGAGAAGGGCTCTTGTACGACTGGAGTGTGCTCATTGTTCAATAATCGGGGGTACAGGATTTAATCTGTGAGCATCTCCTTAAAATAGAGCACGGGTTTTCATTGTCAGTCCGTTTACACATAAACAGGCCTGAAACAAGTGTTGTTCATGCTTCTCAGGTCAAGGCAGCCTCAGAGAGCGAGAGACAGGGAGTTAGAGAGAAAGTGAAAGTGTGTCTGTCTGTGTGTCACCCAGCCAATGGCTTTATCCAGCCTTATCCTGAACCATGAAACCATAGTGCATGACACCCTTCTATGCTCTGCACAGATATGGCTATTCACTGTTAGCACAGAGATTTGACAAGCCAGACTGCGCTCACTCAACAGCCTGGGTCAAATGGATGACTGTCACAATCTTTTTTATCTTTCTCTCTCTCTCTCAGTCGCTCTCTCTTTCTCTCCATTCCACTCTGTGCACCCTCCTTTTACTCCCCACTTTGCCGCCAATCTCCCAACTTTGCCTGTTCAAATTGACAAATTCAACCAGCTACAAAAGAATAAATGGAAGTGAGCGGAGAGGCCTCTGAAGGGGATAATCTTTGCAGAGCAGCAGATCTGGTTGACTGGGAGAGAGGCGGGAGAACAATGTAAACACTCACATGTAAATGTCTCTCAAAACCATGAAAATAATTGTGTCAGAGTTAAAGGAATGATTGAATGCAACTACTGTTGTAGGGTTCATTTGAACCTTTTAAAGAAAGGCAGTCACAACAGGAAATCATTTTAAAAGGGCAAGTTAAAGTCTTGATGTAGAGAGCAGATGATGTTTAGGTTGCTGAATCAAACACAGTGATAATCTCGTATTTATTCCATCATGATACTTGAGTTAAGTCAACATCAGAAATGAATGTGGAGGCAAGACATTTCCGTCCCTCCATTATCTTACCTGCTGTGCACCTTGACGTTGCTGCAGGGGTCTGTTGGAGCATATCTCAGTGCACATAGTGTGAAGGCTGGGAATGAAAACCCATGTTGGTTTGTCGCACTTCACTCAAATAAAAGTATGCATTCATTCATTCCTTCGTCCCCCATCTACCATGTTTCCCATGTCTCTGCTGTGTTGTGTCACCTTTGTGTATGTCTATCTTCCTCTAAGCCCCATGAGGGCCTTTCATGCAGCCCGTGGTTTTGTGTGTCTCAAAATCCTATTCACCGCACATTCTTCATCCTTGTGCACACACACATACACACACACACACACAAACACACAAATGCAAACACCCCCCCACACACACACACACATACACACGCAGTCTATCGGTGTTCAGTCAGGTAAAGGTCTCTCAGTCGTGCTCTGTGAGTGGCCTCTGCTCAAACAGATCAATAGACACTGGCACGTCCCTCCACCAACCAAGAGAAAACAATTAAAAGCCATCGATCCTGTGCCAGGCTCCTCCATGAATATGCATGTGTCCTTGACCTTCCCTTGGAGAGGAGAGCGCAGAGAGACAGATAGAATGACAGACAGGTGTAGACGCACTCCCCCTCTCACCTCCCTTTAGTTGTAACGGTAACTGCTTTGTAATTATGTTTTGGATGGCCTCTTGTTCTTCCCTCTCTTCTCACATCGAATTTCCAACGTGCCTCCCGAGCTGACGCGAGGCAAATCGTCGCATTAAAGCCTGTGAAACCAGTTGCTCTTTTATAAGCCCGTTTGAGGCGCAGATTGCTCTTTTCTGAGCCGCGTCAGGGACGTGGATCAAGTGGTCCCCGCAACGTCTGTCCCCCGCAGCTCTCCCGCCGCTCGCCTCTCGTCTAATTACAGATGTGTGACATGCACATGGGGACGTCTCCGTGTTAGCACATCACTGTGCCTGTCCTGACACATCCTGTGGTCACAACAGCAGGGGGGCTGCAGGGGACAGCACTGCCCTGTCCCCCGTCACTGGGGATTAGCATTAGCATGCTAACAGGACCCCCCAGGGGAGCACGGTGCTAAGGGTCAGGCTGACAACTGTCAACAGCCTGCTTTAATTAGCCCAGCCTGGTCATCAAGGAGCTATACGCTGAGGCAGAGTCTACATCCAAAATCCTGCTTGTCCTGCAACACCCTGGCTATTAATTGATAATAAAGTGGAAATTCACGCCTGACATGCTGCAGAGATGTATAAAAAAAACAAGGATCTCCTCTAATCCATCATCTCTCCCCTGACCCAGCCCCCCTCCCTCTTTAATACTGTACATCAGGAGTCAACTGTGCAAGCGTTGACATGTCACAGCGGCCGCCTGCTACCTGACAGTATCAGGATGGCGTTGTCATAGGCCCCGGGACGAGGTGAGAAGCAGAGTGTGTGAGAGGTAGAGTGTATCGTCAGTCAGACAGTGCATTATCCAGCTGTTCTGTGCCTGTCTACCTTTTTCTGTGCCGCGGTAATGGGAGTGTCACACACTAGCAAGACAGTCGGAGTCTCACTATTCAGTCGAGAGACCACATCCATATACACTGCCTGCTAACTGACTGCCAGTGCTGCCGAGGCTGTCCCGTCCGCCCCACAATGACTGTCAGCGGCGACCTAGGGGCCTGGCGGGCGTGACTGTCAGCGAGTGGTCACAAAGCATTTACCTGCTGACAGAATTGCAATTAGTCCGGGGGAATGTTGTTACTGGGAGAAAGAAAAAGGAAGACAGAGAGGGGGAGCCGGAGATGTGGGGGAGGGGGGTGAGACAGGAGGGACAGGTATAGGAAGAGAGGCAGAGAAAGGGTGAACAGATGAGGTGTGAGAGGCGGGAAGATAAAGAGGAGCGAGCGAAGGTGTGTTTTTTTGGGGGGGGGAGGGGGAGGCGGGGTGGGGGGGCAGGTGAGAGGAGCTGAGGCGACAGCGGCAATAGAGAGTGAGAGGTGAGTGGATAGAGGAAGGTAAAAGCAGATTGTGAGGAGTGGACAGGTTTGATCTCTGGAGCATCCGTCATTGTGTAAGTGTGTATATATATATGTGTGTGAGTGTGAGTGTGTGTGTGTGTGTGTGCGTGTGTGTGTAGAAGATTGGCTCACAGCATCGTATCAGGGGAGTGTGTCTGCCTGTGGCCCGGGTCAACACACATTTACGTAGTGACACAATCCTAATGAATCTCCCCAGTTAAATCACTGCATCACACACACACACACACACACACACACACACACACACACACACACACACACACACACACACACACACACACACACACAGACCTCTAAGAACGGGCCTCAGTGTCTGGATTGAGGAAACAAAGGGAGCTTGTTGTTGAATATGAAGCAATGGCACTGTGAATGAGTGGCAGCATCCTCGGCTCATAGCAGGAAGGACTTGGGTTCAATTCCCAGGAGTTTGCATGTTCTCCGTTTCTACTTGGGTAGTCTGGGTTCCCTTATTATCCAAAAAAAGATGCATGCTCAGGTCAATTCGACACTTTGTGCGAAGATGAGAGTGCATGGTGTGCGTGCTCTGGGTTTGGGTGCAGCACACCCCCACAACATAAAGCAATTCAAGGAAGATGGATGTGTGAATATAGAACCTGTTTTTAGAGTCACAGTGTCTCTTTGTGTCCTTAAACATAAGACTTTCCTAACACACAGATTTACACAGAGAGAGCAACTGACGGCCACACAACACAGTGAACCTTCACAGAGCATCAGTGCCGCTCTCTCTCTTTCCCTCAAACTCTGGAACTCATCACCATCCACTAATGACCTCTCTCCCTTTCTCTACAAGCTGGTAACGCTCCCCTTCTGCCTTTCACTCCCCATCTTTCTCCATCCCACACACTCTTTGTGTGTGTGCTCTCTGCCTGATAAGAGAGTGGCAGGGGCTCCTCCCTGGGCCCTAAGGGAGAGATGGAGCGTGACCGAAACTGTAGTCCAAAACCAAACACAAGTGGATATTGGTCTATGGGCCAGGATCAATAGTGAATTAGCCAGTACGCTGGCTCTATGGAGGGCTGCTCAGCTCTGATCTGATGATCCATAGTAAGAGGCCATGAGTGGAGACTTTGAGACAAGTGCAGAAGCAAAGACGACTTCAAGGTTGAGAGGGTGGGATGTACTATGTGGAGGTGACCAAGTCAGTCATACATGGCTTTGGATGAAGACAACCTCAACTGTTTATCCTCTTAATAACTGTCAGAAAGGCAAATTCTTAAAAATATCAAATGCTGCGGCGGTCACAAAAACCTCAATCTCAATCAATGGTGATAGGGATTGTTGATAAGTCAGTGGTCTATCAGTAGTAAAGATGGATGAGGGGTAGTTTAACAGGCACAGGTTGGCAGCTCGTCAGAGTGATTGGGTCAACAGTGATGAACTCTACACCCACAATCAACATTTAATACTGACCTTAACCATAACCATGTCTAATCCAACTCTGACTCTAAACCCTACATCATCTCAATCTAAATGTTCATGTAACTGTAACTGCATTGTGATAATTTCCCAATAAATCATATTTGTTTTTCGTGTTTCCACACCTTCACGCGTCACTTACTGGCATGAACAAAAGTTCGACTGGCCTCAAGGTCATGGTTAAGCAGGTGCCTGCTTCTGTCAGTGCATACAGAAAGTATTCTGATAATGTTATCACATCCAACATTATGTTTCTGTTTTGATGTACCTTTGGCTGAGTGATAATGAACCCTTCGTTTAGATTAGACATCAAGGACTCCAGTGTACTCATCTGACAAATGGGCTCCAGGTTTAAAACCTTGAACAAAAAGGACATTTATGCATCCACAAAATTGGGGTGATTGTGTGAGACAAAAAATATATATATATGAGAATGGAAAATGGTTTACTCCTTTTATTCCCCATTGTTGTATATGAATATCAAAACACAAAAATCAGAATAGGATCTTTGTGCTGAAACATTCCAAGGGAGGGGGGTTCAGGAAAGGAACCCCTGATGCTATGGTCTGCAGGTGTGAGTGCTCGACTGCACTAACCCTACTGTTCATCACTGCCTGCCCTGATTCCAAAGGTGTGTGTCTATGTGTGTGTGTGTGTATGAGATTGTGTACGTGTCTTTGTGTGTATGTGCATGTGTGTCTGTCTGGTGATTAATGAGCGGCTAGCCTTGATGGATTGTCCTGATCACAGAAGGGACACTATGTTGAGAAGACACACACACACACACACACCCATACACACACACACACACACACACACACACACACACACACACACACAACCACAAAGTGAGAATAAAGGCTCCATCCAATATACATGCACACACATACACACACTCACACACATTCAAATCAAGGCATGCACACACAAGCATACTTTCAAATGCATTCAAGTACATATACAGTACATGCATTTACACACGTTTTAGCTCAGCTGCACACACAAGCACACACCCACACCCACAGTTAACCTCTATGAGTCCATTACATCAGGAAGTGTCATCTCAAGCACATCCTCCCATCTGCTGCCCCATGCACACATACTCAGCCTCACAACCTCCTGCACCTGGTCCAGCTGACTGAGAGGATGTTGAGAGAGGTGAATGTGTGACCTCGTGGGCAGACACCATCATCTCGTCTCTCTCTCTTGAAGTTTGTGATGCGGTCGAGAGATGAGATGTAGCCTCACAGCTGCGGGCGAGACACAAGCGAGGACACACGCGCACACACCGAATCAAGGTGGCCTCTTCCCTGGGGCCTCGGTAGCGAACAGATGTAACAATGCACATCATGTTGCCTCTCTGTCATGGGTGTTTCTTTGCTTGGCGAAGTGGGTTATTGTGATCTGAATCCCCTTTTGCGACGCTTACCGTTTGACTGAGTTCTTAAGGTGATTTACATCGATAGAGTGGGGCTTTCCTGGGTCCAATGAATCGCATTTGGAATATCCCATTTTGCAGCACAAACACATGCAAAGGTGCGAATGCATACACGCACATACACATTCGCCCCCCGAGCAAGTCTGATAAGGTTGTCTTATCAGAAAAGAAGGGGGAGGGGGGACGTGGAGGGTAGCTGTGTGATAATGGCTTTCACCAAATCCCTCCTCTGTCACAGATTAAAATGCCTGCTTGGAGAGCATTAGCAATCTTTCTTTTCATCTGTCTCCTCTTTTTTTCCCCCCTGTCGGCGAGTGCCATCGGATTTCTGGGCCAATCTATTGTCACAGGCCCGCCACACATACAAGGAGAAGTCAACCTCAATCTGATAGGCCATTGTCTTATTCTCCCCATCGCTGATTCCTGCTCATGGTATTGATCGCAAAGCTGTCCCTCTCACATCTCATCACCTCGTTCTGTGTGAGGGAGTGTGTTTCTGTGAGTGTGTGTGTGTTTGTGCCTGTGTCAGTCAGTCTGATGGAAGATGTGGTCAGTGTCCCATTGGAAGAATCTCACCCCATTGGGAGAAAATGTCCAAATTAGAACTCTTTTCTGTAATTACACAGATCTATAGGTGGCTGCATCACACGCTGGAGCTATGTAGAATTGAACCCGGTGGACTCCCACCTAATCCGGTCACTCCAGGTATCAAGAGATCACAGAAGTGGAGAGAAGAAGCCACTTGAAACTAACTGTGACACTGCTCAGCAACCTTCCCAGTATCCACCCCCCCCACACACACCTCTTTCCCTCTCCACCGCCACCACCTTCACCTCCTCCTCCTCCTTCTCCTCGCTCCTCTCCTCCACCATGCCTCACAGGCCCGTCTGTCACCCCTCTATAATTATGAGGAGTGAGAGTAATGTGTTGCAGTATGAATAGGATTGTCGGCCTGATTGTGATGTATAGGCTTTCATTACCATGTCCAGGCCTGTGCCCTTCGCCATGTAGGAAATCCTATTTAGGCCCTAATTTGGGAGCCTCCCCGACCGTCCCGCCTGATAGCAATCACACACAGTAATTGTGTGCTGGGGCAACTGACAAGAGTGGAGGCTCAGACGTGGTGAGAGGGAAAGAAAGAAAGATAGGGGGAGGAGGAGGGGGGGGTGGAGGAAGAGGAGGAGGAGGAGGAGGTCCTGACAATGATATATCTGCATAGTTTGGTACATTATTCAGGTCTTCCTCTACACAATATGTATGTTTATATTGTGTGTATCTACTTATTTTAGGAAGGTTTGTTAGGATGAGAGTATAATTCCGAGGAACTTTCAATGAGACCGGAAACATCTATCTATAGGATTTGATGTAATTTCGTAGTGGTCGAATTGGTGGGCAGATCCTGTTCACCTCGCTCATTCCATTCCAACAATGCTACATGGCTAATTGGGAGGCGAGATCATGCTAACTCAATAATTATGATTTATGAGATAATCTCCAGTGGATATCGTGCACTCTCGCCTGATTTGACAACAACATGTAACCAGCCCTCTAGCAATCAATATTTGTACATTTTCCATGTCTAAGTTGTTAACTTTTTTAATATTTCATTAGTTCTCCTCACTAACATTTATGCAGATCTGACTGCACTTATAGGCTTGTAGATAATGAATGTCTAATTGACTCATTTAAATACTATTTGCCTGCAGGAGGGCCTTTGCATTAAATGTTTGATTGCCCTCATATTAACTGTCATTAATCCCCTCTGCTCTTAATAAGGACTTTATGAGGCCTTCTTAAAACTTCTCATCTACCTCACTATTCTCTTTGCATAATTAAGTAGAATATTCAAAAATATGGAAATGAAGAAGCTCTCAGGATTTGACTAATGGTCTCTGTGCCACATAATTCTAATTATAGGCAAACCTTTGCATTTTCTGTCCCGCACCAGGTCTTGGTCCATTAGCCCGGGTCAATGTGGGTCGATACAGTTAAGTCCTTTGTTTAATGTCCAACTCGAGCCCACTCTTCACATCAGGAACAGCACCTGATCATACTGTTGTTAGTTCCTTGGTATTAACTCACACAAAAGGTATGGCACAATCAGATGCTGTGCTGTCCTTTTAAAGGAAGATGTACAGCACAGGCACAACTTTTGACAGCCACAACAAACTGTCACGGCACCAGAGTGGCTGAGAGACACAAACTTGTCTGTGTTTATAGCTTAACTGATCCTCTTATTCCTGCTACTCCTCCAGTGTCTCTGCTCTGCCCTAATCTCTCCGGGGGTCTTACTGGCCCAGGATGACAAATGGGAAGGAGAGGCCAGCCAAGCGTGGGCTCTGTGGAGAGGCTCAGGCCGGGGGTCTCACTAAGCTCCCCTCAGCTCCGCCCTGGATCATCTCTGACATGGGCTGCACTAACCCCGAGGATGGAGAGGCCACAGAGATCGCACACAAACCCAGGTATATATACAGCACCCTATGTACGGTTCCGCATATGTGGGCAGAGTGGGGGGAAGAGATAAACCTGCGATCAGTACATTGTACCAGATTGATTTGTCTCATAAACCTGATGTCACACACACACACACACATATATATTCCCACTTTGCTGCTGCTCCAACAATCCTGGGCAGGTGTGCAGGCGTGTCAGCTCAGAACCAGTGTCATCAGATAAAAACCCAGCCCGCTCTATTTCAGAACACACTGTCTGGCTCTGTGAGAGCATGTACTAAATGACTGCGATGTAATGAGTGGCTGTGTGGCCGTACTCGGAGCCGGGACTCTGACAGCCAACGAGAATGTAATGCGCTGGAGCCTCCTTCTCTTCCCCCCCTGTCTGTCCCTCTCTCTCTTTCTCTCTCCCTCTCCCTCGCTCCACGCTCCTCTGCGCCCCACTGCCTCTCAGCCACGGGATCAGCTGCAGGCGCTAATGAAACGTCAGTCAGGTAATTGAGGCTCTGGTGGTGGCGGCCCAGCCAGGCAAGCAGTCAGCCTGGGTGGGTGATGACACCGGGACGCCAGCAGCTACAGGATCCCAGCCTACACCCCCACCTCCTCCTCTATAAAGCATCACAGGAGCTGCTCCAGCACCCAGCGGGGTGGAAAGCATTGCATTTATGCTGACATGTCCCCCATGTCCCCTTGTTTGCATAAAGGGAGAGAAATTTGAGGGACGGGTAGTATCGGTAAGTTGAGTCGTCAACCTGGCCATAGATTGTTAACCAGTCTGGTGAAAGCAGCTGCTGTTGGTGCAGACGCAGGTCTGCTATACCAGCAGCAGCACCGGTGGAGGAGTCAGAGGTTAAAATCCTTTGTTATTGCACCCCAGAGTGATGTTACCATCCCTGCCATCCTCTGACCTGCACGGCACCCCCCCAAGTGAGTTATGGGTAATGTTTAATTCCCGTGCCGTGACAGCTGTGGAAGCGCATGGTAAATTGGATTTTTTCCCTTCTTTGTTAGAATTGTGCCTGGACAGGTGAAGAGAGGGACACGCGCCACACTGGTTTGCTGAGGCAACTCTGTCACATATTGTTCTGAGGCCTCTCTGTCTCTCACTGGCAAATCAAGTCAAACTGGTTTGTTTCTGTGGGCTGATGGCAGGACAGAGTGGAGCTGATCTGTCCAACCTGATCTTATTTATGGTCAGCATGCAATCACAGCTCTGACCTGAGCAGAGCACTCTGCTCACCCGCACATGGCCCTGTTTCTTCATCATGTTCACTAAGACAGACAATAAAATAAAAGTCCACGACTGAGGTTGAGTTCAGTACATATACACACACGTGTGCTGTGTATTCAAGATTCACAAATTTTGAATCGTTACTTACACTCTTGAGATTGCTTTCTGTTTTTTAGTTAAAAATTCATCATGTGTGAAAAGATGAAAATTAGGAATTATCATCCAATTGCGTTTTTCTGTTCAGCTTTGAATAGAAATGGGGATTCCTACAAATTTAACAACTCTAATTCCATTATTGATATTGCTGATTGCTATTGTATTCCTTATTGATTTGCATTGGTTAAAGGAATCAATAAGTACAATGTTATTCTTGTTTTTTTGCATTAACTCCTCTCACCTCTGAACTGAACATACAACACACACATAATTGTGTAATGTATTGAAAAAATAGTGAAAGAAATGTTAGAAAGAAAAAAATTGCCTTAATTAATAGTAAGTAGCCAGAGCCCGGAGAGTTTTAAATTACCTTCTACTTCAGAAACAGACGACCTCCTGACATCAGTTCCGCTGCTTCTGGGTTTGTCGCGCAAACACCTGACATTCATGCAAATTAACTGGACGTAATGTGGCGAAATGGAAGCTTTACAGGTGTTGCAAGTGGCCTCAGTGTGTCTTATTTCTTTTCCCGTGAAATACTACAGCCACACTTCACGGCGTTTCTGTCTTCGCACCCCGTTTGCTCCGGTTCGCAAAAAAATCACGCAGCGTGTGGTGACGTCATTACGCATTTGGAACGTAGTGGAGCGGAACCGGTAAACGGAAACAGATGCAGGAAAGAAGAAGGAGCAGTTGTCGAGTCCCATCCCTTGTTATGAACAGAGGGCAAATGTTGTTTTTCACTCTCATCAACCTCTCCAGCTGCTAAATGTTAAACTAAAATTGGCACACCACACATTGATACAAATTCGAAAACAAAGAGCAATAGAATGATTTATTGTTTGCTGGCCAGAAAGGTGGTTTTCTAAATACTAGAAATATATTCAGAAAATTTTACATTTCAACAATATAGAACATTTGAGTTAATATGTGCATCAAATCCTTCACCCAAATCCACTTGATATGTCTTTTGTAAACCCAGTGTATGTGACTACATGAGAAAATATCTTTTCCCAGAAGGACTTTTTCTATTTCACCGCCATCCTGCCTCCTTGCTAGGACACCTTGAAAGACAGCAACTGACCGGAGATGTTCCTGAGAGCAGCACAGTGCTGGGGAATAGGAAGTCCAGATTTAGTCCCACTCTCTCCGCTCTACTCCACTCCACTCTCCTGCTTCCCCGGGGCTTTAATGTGGAGAGTGGACAGTGGGGTTAATGCCTAGCTGTAAGCACTGCTTAGCGCCAGTGATTGGGTTTGTGCTGCAGCAGAGCCTTCCCCCACCAGCAAAAAAAAAAAAAAAAAATCCAGTGGAAATGACTTCCACTGTCCAGCCCTATGGGCAATGGAGATTTTCCAACCTGCGGTTTCAACTCTCCTCCCCTTTGTTGCAGCTCGGTGTCCCAGGGGGCACAGGTGAATTTGATGTGGAGCAATGATTAAAAGTTTTCTCGCTCAAGGTGACCCAAATACTGGAGGGGGGGAAAGTCAGAGAGGGACATGGAGATGAGAGAGGGGTAATGCCGGTGGTGAAAGTCTGTTTTGGACATAGTTAAGTGCCACCCACCCTCCATCCCAAGCTCAAGGAGGAAATTATCCAGATCCCGTCTTCGCACTCCTATTGCTCCATTCTTGTCGTTCTCCCATGTAGTAATCAGTGATTGTATGTGACATGATGGGTATAAAGCACTGTGCCACAGCAAGGAGGCATCGACAATCTAATCATTGTCACATCGGCGATTACCTCAAGGTGTGATGTATTTGAACAGAGCTCCATCACATCTGCTATTACCTGCCTCTCCGGGCCTTATGTCCCTCAGTACACATCTTTTCTCTTAACTGTGTGTTCAATCACCGCCACCAGCATCGCCCGCTGGTGCAGCCGAGCGACCCCATCGACAGTGACGTATGCCAGCGATTAGCCTGGATGCAGTTCAATTATGATAAACAGCCCGCGCACCTCTTAGGCCCTGATTAAAGCCTCAGCCCAGCCTTGATAAAGAGATCCCATCTCAATGCCATCACAACCACATTATAAGACACTCCGCCGAGGTGTTCTGCCTCATGCTTTTCACATCAGTGTTGCAGAACGTACACTGTAGCCTGGATGGAGCTCGGGGCAGATGGAGCTGGATGGGGGTCTGCTGGGGGTCTTTATCATTCACACATGGCCGGCAATGCATCCCTGCCCACCTATTTTCAATTTGGACTAGTATTTATTAATAACCTCCACTTTCTTGAAGCCTATCCTACACGATACCTGCCATATAACTTAAGACGGGTTTAGATATTGAGAGATAGGGAGGGAGAGAGAAGCTCCGGTTTTGATAAATGGATGAGCAGTGATGAAAAGAAGATATCAGAGGAGCATGAAAGGAGAGAGGGGAAGAGAGCAGAGCATTAATCCAACACCAGGCGTCTGGAGAGAGAGAGGGAGCCAGAATGAGAGACAGAGAAAGAGAGAGGGAGAGGGGAGGAGGAGGAGGAAGCAAAAAAGAAAGATAGCCTTTCGGCTGTGTTCTGTCAAGGGAGAAATTACACATTTACGGAGGTTTTTTCAAGCAACGACGGGTTCCATAGATCAAACCAGTGGATTTATGAGCCAATTTTCAACATGAAATATAGACACTGAGAATCCATTTTACCCATGTTTACTTGCCTTCTCTCAGTCTTTCTCTCTCTCTCAATCAAATGGCCTGCACTTCTGGAACCTCGGCAGCGCTTATTAGAGCTGTAAATGGAGATGTTTTGATTGTGATAATGATGCAGCGTTTGGTGCATCCCATGACAGCCGAGAGGGAAAGCTGCAAAGGCTGCAGATGATCAAAACTTACGCACATGGCTTAACGACATAAATAAATTCTAAAAACAAGTCAAAGTTTCTTGCTCCTGAGAAATATTATTTTAACATTTGGCACCCAGGGCTACACACTGGCTGTGTGGTTCGTAGTCCCAGAGTGTGTGAGCCCAAGATTTTATGGAGTGACCTAATAGAAAAAAAAACAGTCCAAAAACGCAAATCTGAGACTTTGAATTGCACCCAGGGGTGTGTGTGTGTTGATGCCTTTCAAGAACAAACTGGGTAAGATCATGTACGGATGGGTGGATATAAAAGCCAAAGTGACTCTGCTTTAGATAAAATACAGTTAAATGCTTCTCAATACAAATGTTTAAGTTTCTGTGCAGATTGTAGTACCTACAATACTTCAATTTAGGCAAAGCAGGCTTATAAATAAACTGCGTAACCAGATCACTGTAGTCCACTCCTCTGAGCAGACGTACGGAAAATTTGCATAGAAATTAATGTCTACGTTGGCTAAGGGACATAATTGACACGCAATTAGCAGTATTATGGAGAGGGGACCTAATGAAGTTTCAGTGGCTGTGCCAAGCTAAGAATCATCACTGCTTAATTATCATATTAATGAAGTCATTAGTTGTCACTTAACTTAGATGACAGGTAAGGTAAGAATGTCATGCTCCTACAATTTCCTCAGCAAATGTGTATTCAACACTAATTACCTCCAACTTGAGATCTCATCTGGGAGGAAGGAGCAACACATGCTCGAAATGTGAATTGGACTACCCCCATAGACATGTATAACACAGGCAGCAGGTTTAAAAAAAACAAAAAAAAACAATGAGGTTTATTGAATTGTTGACGAGAGCGTCTTCAAGGTCACCTGAGGACAAACACCACACATCAGCTGCATTAGTCCGACATGAACACGGGCGGCAGATGGATCCGGCACGTATAAGAAGGGAGCCACGCTCGAGGCCAGGGGCGAGAGGGAGACACAGGGGGTACTAAAGGCTAACACAAAAACACATTTCCAGTAAACACTATGGCATGATTGGGCTGCACACGCACATACACACACACACAGAAACTCAAATGAGCGTTGCGGCTCGAGGTCTTCCCACTCCCACATTCTCTTCTTTCATTCCAATTCATTTCAATTACCAAGTCATTCCCGGCCTTCTTCCCCATGTCCCGATTAGCTCAGCCGGGCAATTTACAGTTGATCTTGCTTCATCTAAGGCCGAGCAATAGTGGAGGCAGGGAGTTGAGGAGTAATGGAAATGAAATGTCACTCAGTTGTTGCCTTTGTCGTGAAGATGCTGGGCAGGCCAGATGGGGAGGAGCAGGAGAAAGGTGTGTGTTTATGTGTGTGTGTGTGTGTGGTCAGCAGTGCTTCTATGTAAATGGAAAGCGAGATGGGGTCTCCTGCTCTCCAGGGTCCCTCTGGTCTCGAGACCTGTGGTCATTTCCTCAGGAGCGTCATGGCCACCAGCCCTCGTCCTCCACCCTGTTCCTGCTGGGGCTCTCGTCTTCATCAGGGCTTCTTCACCTTTTTCACAGAGGACGAGCTCGATGCCGACTCTCGACGTTTGCGCTGGAAAGGAAATATTTTCATCAGGGTCTGGCATGGACTTCTGGAATATTTTCCCAGTTTATCCCAATAGGCATTCCCAAGACACCAATGACAGAATCTGCATGCTTTTTGTTTTTGTTCCATTTTTCACATTAAGTTTTCACTTCAATGATGTCAACAGTAGCACTTAAATCTGCTGATTTATCATAAATCAGCCTTAATATATCCTTCCGTGGGCACTGAGATGCTGTATAAACAAATATTGAGTTGTAATGTAGTTGCCATAGATGCCATCTCAGACAACACCTCGATTATTGAAATATTCAATTATCAAGAGATATTTTAGGTAATTAAAATGTATAATTGTAATGAAATACACTAGTGAATTCACCACTACATGTAACCAAGAACCCTAACCCTAACACAATGGAGACCTTCAAAGTGTTGCATATATGATATATATATATGGCCTGTTCTGGTATGCGTTTGGCCAATACAACATTCATACTAATTAGGAATGTCCTGATCACATTGACAGCCAATCTGATACTTTGACAATGCAATCAGTCAGCTACATGGAGGAAAGCAACCAGACAAACACGCAAGTCATTGATCACACAACTGGTCCAAAATTTGCCCCAAATCAGCCTCTCCTCTTTAGCTGTTGTTCATTTAATATTGTAAATAAAAGAAAGGGAGAGAAAGACAGAAAGAAAGAGAGAGCAAGAGAGAGAAAGAGATGGGTTAGCAGATGCATGCGGTGCATTCAGGTACCATCTGAAATTTGAGAATTAGAGGATTGTGTTTTTAAACTGCATCTTTTCCACCCACCTCGAAAAGTACCTGATCAGCCCTGATGTCGGGGACATCCCTAATACTAAGCACTGACAGACTCACACGTCCGAGTCTGAGACATAACTTGAAACTGGATTTAGCTCAAATGACCTCGAAACGGCTACAGTCGAGCATCTTCTCCTGAGCGACGGTTTGAAAGGGTGAGGCTGGTCTGACTTACTGAGTTGGGGGTGAGTGGTGCTCCCACCACATCAATGATCTGCTCCTTGGCCTCCACCTTGATGTCATCTGCGCTGGGCCAGGACTGGGATTCACAGCCTGGGGTGGACGCTGTGGTGCTGTTGGCTGCGTTCACCTCGCCACTCTGGCTTGTGCTGAGGAGTCCTGCCCCTATGATGCTGCCGCACACGCCTCCGCTTCCTGCTTTCAGCAGGGCCTCGTAGCGGTGGCGCAGCATCTGCTGCTCGTATTCGCAGTTGCTGTGGGCCTGTTTCAGCTCGTAGAGGAGCACCAGGTCGCTGCGCAGCTCGTTGAACATCTGAACGATCTCCTCTGTGGGCATGGGGTTCAGATCTGGACCCACACAGACAAAGGCAAAAGGTGAGTGGAAACATCGCCTTAAAGCATTAAGAGGAGTTGTAGGGTCAGGCCAACTGGACTTGTTGTACATTCTTTAAAATAAGTAAAGTTTTTCCCGGCTCTACCAAAACATCAAGCAGAAATCATCGACTACATCATACAGGATGTAAAACTTTGAAATGCTAGGGGATTGCTAACGTTTATTCACACTTACCCACTCCTTGCTCCATCAGGATTTGCTCAATGGCCTTGATCTTCTTCTGGCCTACCGAACTTGGTAATTTCATCTGAATCACACACACACATACACACACATTTAAACATGCAGATAGAGTCACACTCCAACACACACAAGGTTGTGATTTAAGGTGCCATGGATATTAGGATAAACAGCTCCACCTCAGGGCTTTTAATTCGTATGAAATGCACTTCAGCGGGCCAGATCAAAATGTCTTTATCCACTGAACTCTGTCTGACTGATTAGCTAGAGGGGCACTCTACTCCTTTAGCCGTGCTAATGCATTTTCCATAGAGAGCGGCAGGTCCTCATCAGTCTTGAAGATGAATAAGAGTCCCCTTGCTAGGTCTCACAGATATTAGCTAGTCACTAACAGAATTAATCATCCCCCTGCTAATGAGAGATATCTGGGCTCAAGTCAGACATTCTGTTTCTTCCCCATACATCAACTGCTGGGTCAAGCTTCGCTAAAATTGTGTTGATATTGATAGTGGTTGTATTAAAACTTTACATTTAAATTCAAGTTCAGAAACTTTCATCCAAAAGTGTTTTTAAACTTCAGCTCCACTGATAAATATCAGCACAGGAACTAGAAAGACGACTAATTAAAACAGATCCAAGGGATTACTTTGACAATTTCAATTTAAGATTTTTGTTCTTTGTTTCAGACTGGTGATTCTTAAGAGTCAAAGTTAAGTTCAAATTGGAAATATGTTCCAGAATATTCCTTGCGAGCTCTACTCACCCTCTGGCTGCGCAGTGTGACTCCCGCTGATTTGAAGTCAGGGAACTTAATGCCTGCTGTCTCTGGAACAGCCTGAAGAGCAAGAAATAATGGACGAGAGACAAGTACAATGTTAAGACAGTCTAATTACTGGCAGCTAATATGAGCGAGTTATAAGCAAGACACAAAAGCCATGTGTTTCTTGGAGAATACAGATGTTACATCAAAATAATATCTAGTGGGATATTGATTGTTTTACTTGGTTCCTTTAGAAAGAATACATTTCATACCGGTTTCTCTGTTTCTCTTTTCTGTGGGAGCTTCTTTTTCGAAACTCTTTTTTCAGCTCGCCTCAACTCGGTGGTGGTATCAGCCGCTTTGATGAGTTTCTGCAGATCCTGGGCTTTCTTCTCCCGCTCTTTTTTCCTGGTTTCAATCTTCCTGAGCTCCTGAATAAGATATTCCTCTTCTGCCACCTGCAGGAGAATATGGAGAAGTGCAACATTAACATCCAAGAGGCTGTGAAAATCTTTTTAGATAGAGTTTTATTAAGGCATTACCACATTGATAACTTCTGTTTTAGCTGTTGAAAGCTGGGCATGTTGCTTTCTGGCTTGGCAATAAAAGTATAAGAATCCAGACAACAACAACAAAAAAAAAGAATCTACTGACTTGCTCTGGTGTGCGATTGAAGAGCTTCTCCAGTTGTTCTTTTCGACGCCTTTCATGGCCAGCGTCAAAGATGTAGATCTTGGGTTCTGTTCCTGATGCTGCGCGGACTTTAGTGAGTTTACCACAAATACTGTAATACCGTTCTTTCAGATCCTCCACAGAACGTTTCTGAGAAACACAAATGATGAAATATTACAAACACGCGCCAATACTTCCAGGATTACAACTTAAGCAATACATCCTTCGCGAAATGGACCATTGAGTGAAGAAGATAAGTGATTACCCTGTATTGCTGGTGGTCGTAACGATCATGGACGACTATGAAGCGTAGGTCAAAGCGCTTACACAGGTCAAACAGGTGGTCTGTCTCTGCTTTTGTCCAGCCATCATCGTGAAGATGTACCTGATACTCTTGCTCAGAGTACACTGGCACCTGCACTGTCTATAAAGACAGACGTGGAAAGAGAGAGAATGCAGCAAATAACATTGGTAGTAAATAAGCATATGAAATAAGGTGACTGCAAAAATCTATAAAGAGACCAAAGAGACCACAAGCACATTTACCTTGTTGAATCGGGCAAAAGGGTAGTCCTTGCCCTCTTCTGCCACACGCCTCCAGTGGTGGAATATAGCCCCATCCCTCCGAGCTGGGTTGGTGAAGGGCATCCACTTCCAGGGACGCACCTTTTTGCAGCCCAGCTTGGCTTTGACTGTCCTGTAGCCTTGTGTCGTGTCACTGGGCAGCAGCGGGGGTGCATCTCTTTATATCAATAGGAAAAACAGATTCATGTTAAAGTAACAATTCAACATATGCATCATGTTGTTGTGTTGCGAGGACGACACAGTGCATCAATAAAAATCTCTGTCCCATCAAAACAAGACAAGTGATCACAGTTGGAGTTTGTATGGAGGTTTCATGTCTGTGTTGGTTTTCTCTAGGTACTCTGCTGTTCTCCCAGAGTCCAAAAACACGCAAGAAGGTCAACTTGAGACTCAAAACTGCCCCGAGGTGAGAGCTTACTGTGTGATGGAATGGAGACCTGCAAAGGGTATATGTCAGTTTTTCCTTTCTTAACTATAGATCAGCATTATTACTGCTTAATATCAGAATTAACCAACGTATTCGATGTGTTATATATTATACAATTTTAGATACTGCCTACTGCAATTACTTATTAACTGTGCTTCTGCTGTGTGTTGTGTATTATGAATGTGATTTTTTTTGTGACTGGCTGCTGGATAGAGTACATCCACATCAGGGATGAATAAAATACTCTTATCTTATAGATCTTATATCATCTTATAGATGATAACATGAGTGGAAAAACTGTCATCCCTTTGTCTTCTTTCTCCTTCTTTGTAAGGTGCTTGTGATTGGTTTGAATCAATTGAAGTAGCGGTAGATAAATTCAAAACCTCTTCCACACACACTCAAAACCATTCACTTACTTTTTATCCGAGTAGAGCAGAGCATACACCTCTCTGTGCATCCCCTCGGGTCTCTTGAAGGTCAGGGTTTCTGTTGCCTTCTTGGATTTTTTCTAAGACAGGTGACAGAAAAAGTAGTCGTTAAACTAACAGAAAACTCATGGTACTCATGCACTCTAGTGTATGATAGAAACCGTTGTTCTCATTCTATGTGTAAATATAACAGTTGAGTGTGACTGAGTCCTACATGCATCAAATATGGAACAACACAGCTTACTGGGGTAAACATTAATGTATTCCACCTTGTCTGAGTTGATGAGATCTTTCTTGCTGATGGGCCCGTCATTTTCGCCTCCAGTCAGCTCCAGAATATCCCGAACATCAGCTCCAGTTGCCATGTTTCGTAGTTAGATTGATGTTTCTCTCAGATCCTTAAACGTGAGCGCCGTCCATACACCGTCTTTTTATTAGCAGGTGGCTAACGCTAACGCGGTCATTTCTCAGCCAACTTAGGGCTTTAGGTCCGTAAATGAATTAAACCAAGTCACCGTTTTTTATGCTATGCCACATTCGGAGGATTTCTCCTTTACATGAAGCCACAGAGACGATATAAATATGATAATTCAACAGCTGTTGTCAAGGCTAGGTGAGCTAGCTACCCTAGCAGACAACGCTTCCGCTGATATCGTTGTGTCCATTGAAAAACCGACTATCGCCCCCACGCGGTTGGACTCGGAATTGCGGGTTCCAGTTTTTTTTAAGTCTCTTAACAACCCAAGAAGTAATACAGCTACAGTAAGAAGTTATACAGTTATACTGCTGTGGTGATCGGTACAGAAAACAGACAAAAAGTCAGGAGATCAAAACCACAGTACACATAAGTCAAAGTCAGTTTGTCAAATACGATATACATGTACGACATACAACACAGATGAAATTACCATCCTGTCATTGGGCAAACATGCAAAGTATGAAAAATATATGAATACATAAATTGTGCAATAGAATTCTAAATATATTGGCAGTTCTAACAAACAGCCAATAAATCAGGGCACTTGTGTTATTTTTACAGGATTTATATAATATAATGTTAAATGTATCTAATACAAAGTTAGTACGCGGCATACACAAAATATTCAAATGACATTGAGATTGGAATAGTAGATTTACATTTTAATACAAATGTATACACACTTTCGACACTTCCTGTGAGTTTTATTCTGAAAATCCTGTGGGGTCGTTTCCTTTGTAAGCCGGATGTGGACCTACGCATCACGTCGTTTAAAACTCAGAGCTGCAGAGCGTTGGACGCCATTTTTTGTTAGCTGGTGTAGCAGGATAGTTCCGGCGTTGCCAGTCATTCTTGCAAAGTATTTGCTCGGAAGAAACGATCATTTTACTTGGCTACCTGATAACGTAGACAGGAAAACATGTCCAACGAGCAGACCGAGAACGCTACAGAGAAAGTGGCCCAGCAGCCCGTGGCGCAGCCTCAGCCTGCGGCCGGGCCGCAGCAAACGCAGCAGCAGGCGCCGCAGCAGCAGCAGGGGTGAGTCCATTCATACTGGCTCCTTTGTTTGGGCCCACCGTTCTTATTTGATGATAAGCCTGGGCCATCTAAACGTTATTTCGGCTAGATTGGAAATATTTCCTAACTGCACATTTACTGTGCTGGTTTATGTGGAAAACACGCTCATTTAGTTTTATACGCCGCACTTTGTACGGATGTGCGTTCCTCGGTGGCGTGGTTTGGGATCCGTCTAATCACCGGGAGAGACCATTCATGTTACGCAAGCTACTGTCGCAGCGATCCTTGGCGCAAAACCGCAAGGTTTCGTTTAGAAAGCCCTGGCCATGCGGTAACTTTGAGTCCACCTGGTAGAATCGTGTTGCTGTGCGATCTTGGCGTTTTTGTAGCGTCGTGATTACGTTTCTCGTTCGCCGTTTTTAGGAAAACCATTGCAGTTTTATCTACCTGCCCAGTGGCCATACTGGAAGGTTTATTAAGCCTGTATTTGTTTTTATCGCAATTTATCCACAGTAACTTTATCCGTCTTAACTTCCCAAAAGCACACTAAGGAAGTTTTAATCTTTCTGACAATATATTGCCTTCTGCCCTCCCGCCACACAGGGAAGTGAATGGGAAAGCCAAGCATGAGCCCAATACAAGCAGGAAGGAGAGGCCCCAGAAGAGGGGTGGAGGTGGACGCTTCGAGCCCTACGGCAACGTGAACAAGAGATACAGAGTTTTTGTCAGCAACATCCCATATGATGTGAAATGGCAAGCCCTCAAAGACCTGATGAAAGAAAAAGGTAAGGTGTTAAGGTAGGGGATTGACTCAACCCCTTTAAAAAAGCTGCAACGCCCAGGGTCATTTTGCCTGACCACAGCAGCTTCGAAGGCCCTTTTTTGGGAATCTGTGCAGGAACTTCAGCTGTACAAAGTTGTTTGTGTTATCGTGGCAGTATTATCTGGAACAAAGGTTTTGGAAGAGGTCCCTCTCATTTGTCTGTTAACAAAAGGACTGTTCTGTGAACCTGGATGTTAGAATGATCATCTATTCTCCCTCGAGTAATTAAACCTTTCGCGGTTTCTGTGTAGTGGAGGTTGTAAAGTCGGTCCACTCCTGTGAAAATGTGAAATGGCTGGGGTTCTGCTGCACAATGGGATGTCGTCTCGACTAAATAATACAATCCAGAGTGGTAATGTAATGTTGTCCAGGTTTGCGTAAAGTCACTCGTAGCTGCAACATGTATTAAAACCTGGGCTCTGCGCAATTTCTAAATGAGAAGTGAAATGAAATCCTTAATGTACAATGTGGATTTTCATGTTACTCATCAAGTTATTTGGTATTGGACAGCAAAATTTTCTTTGAACCTCAGTCAATGTTCAACATAGGCATTTGCTGGATGTTCAAGTATGTGATTAAGGTACCACCCTTTTTCACAAGGAGTCTCTGGTTCTTGTTTGACTGAATGTGGCGTTAAATTGCATTTTCTTTTTTAGGTGTGACCTTGACAAGCAAACGTTTTCTCAGCAGATCTCCATGTTGTGCCAGTCACAGCGATGCGCTGGGGATTTTTTGGGGTACAGGTCTACAAAATGAAGCAACTTCTTAAGCACTGTCCTTGTAGTTTTAGAGGTTTGGTCCCCGATGTCCATTCGTTGAACAGACATATTATCTGGAACGAAGGCGTGGCTGTGGTCGACAAGAATCAAAATTCTGATATTGTGCGTTCCAGGAAAGGGTCCACTTAAGAAAAGGAATTTCTGAAGTTTGCTGAACATAAGGGTTAGTTTTCCAGCTTAGGGTTTTCCTCTAAGGCTCAGCTGATGGATGAATGCATTGATGCATAAGCCTGAGGTCAAAATGGAGGTATATGACAAAGTATGCGCAGGTTTGACAACGAAGCGGTTTTGCCCACTTGCAATGATTTGGTCCATTATCTCCAGGTAGAAGGTGGTGTTCGTGGCTTCATTTTATCTAAGAAGGAATGCTGATCGCCATTTCAACAAGCTGTTGTCCTCAGTCTTGATTTTGGTGCTTTGGGAGAATCCAACAAGGAAGGGCTAAGAAGTATTTATTTTTAACCAAAAAAAGACCCCAAGCTTGCCTTTTGTAGACCTGTACCAAAGTGTGCTGCTGCTGAGGTGCTAGGGGATGGCTCAGCACTGGCGGTCCGAGCTCACCGGCCGCCCTTCTTGTGTTTCTGCTCTAAACCCCAATTGTTCTCTCGGCTTCTCTCCCTTGGTGTGTGTCGTCTCTGGAATCTGATTTGTAGTGGGTGAGGTAACGTACGTGGAACACTTAACGGACGCAGAAGGCAAATCGAGGGTAAGTGCAAATACATACAAATAAATATGAATAATCCTAGACAAACATGCGTTTGTCAGCTTTGGTTTCTTTATTTTCATTGGTGGATATTGTTCACTGAGAAACCTTGGTGGAGTGTGTGAGATGCTGACACGGCGGGGGCTTGTCTTATTTGGTGTCGTCTGTGGCACTGTTTTGAGGTCACCCTGAGGGTCGATGTTCTTATTACAGGGTTTAAGCTTTACATCGTAGCACATCACGTGGGATTGCAGTAGCTGACAACGTCCCTTTATGGTTGCTGGATTTGCTCCCCATGAACTAAAGGGGTCTAGTTGTCAAGAAGTTGTCACAAGGCTCTTAGATGGTTGTTAATTATAAGTCATCGTGTAGAACTGTTTATTGGAAAAGTTGCCTCCAATATCTGATTTGGGGGGAATCCTATCTCAATGTGGATTTTCTGCCCTTTGGATGTTGGAAAAATACAAAATATTCAAAAGACTCGCTTGCATTGTGCTAGTGACTGGGGGAAAAGTGTGACATCTAAACTAAGTTTCAGAGTTGCGGCCAAGGCTGTAGGTTTGATTTGTGTCATGAACATTTGATTGTGCATGAAATTCTTTTCACTGAAATATTATCAGACACCAACTTCACCTGTTGCTCTTACTAATTTGAATTGTTCTTCATTCCTTGGTGCGGCTTGATCTGATGTCTTCAATCAACAAAGGGTTGTGCGTAAGTACTCTCGGTCCTTATTTCTCACCAAATGAAAGTTTGTGTTGATGCTTCTGCTGTCGAGCAACAACTTACAGGGTGTTTGCATCCCTTAGTGTGGTTGAGTTCAGGACTGAGGAGCTCATGAAGAAAGCAGTGGAGAAAGTGAACAAGCACAACCTCAATGGTCGGCCCCTTAAAGTGAAAGAGGTAAGTCATGGCAAGAAAGATGAAACCAAGAGCCTTAAAGTGTTGTTCTGGGATATGGATCGTATATCTCACTCATTTATTTTTGTAGGATCCTGATGGTGTGATCGCTCAGAGAGAAATCAATAAGACCCATGGAGGTATGGGTGGAATGGGAGGAATGGGTGGAATGGATCGCATGAACATGGATCGTATGGGCCCTGGACCCAATGGCCCCATGGTAAACATTCCTCCCAGCCTGATGAACAACCCCAACATCCCCAACGAAATCATCCACGGCCTCCAGGCTGGCAGGATCGGCAGCACTGTCTTTGTGGCCAATGTGAGTCTTTGTGACCTAAATACTCCTCGGCACTCTAGATGTATAGAAGTCGGTGTTCTTAGAGCCAGTACAGCCAGTTAACGCCCTGTGATTGACTCTCCTTATGTTCTTGTTCTGACAGCTTGACTACAAGGTGGGCTGGAAGAAGCTGAAGGAGGTGTTCAGCATGGCTGGCATGGTCGTGAGGGCTGACATTCTGGAGGACAAAGATGGGAAAAGCAGAGGCATGGGCACCGTGACATTTGACATGCCCCTTGAAGCAGTCCAGGCTGTCTGTATCCTTCACTCAAACAAATTTGTGTCCTTGTACATAAATGTTATTTCAGTTAAAATGTGTTGTATCAAAGTGTCTCTGCTGCACTTTCCTTAATGATTTCACAGCAATGTTTAACGGCCAGCTGTTGTTCAACAGAGTGATGCACGTCAAACTGGTGCGTATCTTCAACATTATAGCACAGTGGATCACGTAAAACCCTTGGAGCACAGTTCTGAATGGGTTTGTGTTGCTGTTTCAGGATGAGAAATCCCTGCCCAAAGACTTTGGACCCCCTGACAGAGCCCCTGCTCTGCCCCGTAAGCCTCGTTATTTTGCCCATTTGAGAATTTGCCTCCTGTGTGTGTGGCTGAGGGTCTCAACTCTGTACCTGTGTTCTCTGGCCAGGTGGTCTCAGTGGTGTTGGCCTTGGCCTCGGGCCTGGCGGACAGCCCATCGATGCCAACCAGCTCAACAGAGGAGGTGGTGGAGGAGGAGGAATGGGCAACATGGGCCCCGCAGGTAACGAGCTTCAGTTGATGCAGTGGAAATCCTGCCACAGTTTTGCATTTTATGTAATTTCGGGGTAAGGCAAAATGTGCCTGCTAACTCGTGAGCTAATAACTGTCTTCACTTGTAGGCATGGATGGAATGGGCTTTGGCAACATGGGAGGTCGCATGGGAGGTGGAGGAGTTGGAGGTATGTAATGTTATGTTTGAGACCCTAGTGACCTCTTGACCCTCTTAACTTGACAGTTCATAAGTTAGCATTGTTGGTCATACCCAAGTCTATTCATCACTTTATGGTCTTCTTTTGTCTTCTAGGAATGGACAACTTTGGCGCAATGAACAACATGGATCGCTTTGGCTCCTCTGGGATGGGAAGAATGAACGGTAAGATCATCTGTGACCTGCAGAACTCCAAAGCAAGCGTGGAACACCTTCACGTTTTGCTGGACATTTCTAATGGTTTCATCTCTTGCATTGTCAGAGATGGACCGTGGGATTGGTGGTGCTTTTGACAGGGAGTTTGGTCGAAATGAAATGGGCATGTCTCGCAATAATTTTGGAGACAACTTTGAAAGAGGAATGGGTTAGTATTTTCAGGATTGTTTGAAATTCGTCCAACTGTGCAGAGACATAGTCCGGTGTTAAGTTCACTTAATGGTATACAGTTGATGTGACCTTTTCCCTCACTGCTTTATAGGAAACTCCATGGGTATGGATCGCATGAACTCTGGAATGGACCGCCTGGGAACCAACATGGATCGCATGACGGGGATGGGCATGGACAGGATGGACCGCGTGTCCGACCTGGACCGGCTGGGCTCTGGCTTTGACCGCATGGGCTCAGGGATGGACCGGCTGGGACCCAGTATGGATCGCCTCGGGCCTGGCCTTGACCGCATGAGCTCTGGCATGGACCGCCTCGGTCCCTCCGGCTTTGACCGCCTGGGCCCCTCCAGCCTGGATCGCATGGGTTCCAGCCTGGACTTCGGCTCCCCGATGGGCATGGACCGCGTGTCCAACACCGGGCTCGACAGAATGGCTGGCAGCTTCGACCGCATGGGCTCAACAGGTGGTCTCGACCGCTTCCCCTCCGGAGGCCTGGACCGCATGAGTGGTGGCATGGATCGTATGGGGTCTGCAGGTGTTGGCGGTCAGTTCGATCGCTCCTCTGACTTGGATCGCGGCTTTGGGGGCAACTCCTTTGGAGGAGCTGGAGGCCCAGGAGCCGGCAGCGGCAACAGGAAGGGATGCCAGATCTTTGTCAGAAATGTAAGTGTCTTCATTATTCAAGTAGTTGGGCCTGATTTCCATCTGTATATTAGGAGGTGATTCTAATTTTCTGTTTTTTGCTTTTCAGCTGCCCTTTGACTTCACCTGGAAGATGCTGAAGGACACATTCAACACATGTGGTAAAGTGTTGATGACCATTTAGAATTCACTATTGCCCACTATCACCTACATACCTCTTGTACAGTGAGATGAGTGCTGACATTTGCATCCTCTACAGGTGCCGTTCAGTATGCTGACATCAAGATGGAGAACGGCAAGTCCAAGGGCTGCGGTGTGGTTCGCTTCGACAACCCTGAGACTGCAGAGCGTGTCTGCAGGACCATGAATGGCTACCGCCTGAACGGAAGAGAAATCGATGTCAGGATTGATAGAAATGCATAAGTTATCGGTCTGCTTTTACATCTGACATTTCATCCAGTCTCTGTCTCGAAGCTGTCGTCTAATTTTTTCCCCCTTTGGCATATGGATATATGTATTCAGTTTGTTAGATATTTGTTCCAGTGGAAATGTATTTTAGTTAGTAATTTGTAAAGGTGAACACATTTTAGTTCTTGATTTAAATTTTACTTTTTTAGACCAAATTTTTAATTTTTTTCCTGTCATGCTCCATCTGTCATTGCCTTTGCTCTTAAAGGTGTTTTGATAAAATAAAAGTTTTAAACTCTATGAATTGTGTGTATTCTATACCAGCACAGTGCACCTGCTAGAGAACAGTAAAGATCCTTGGCCTAGATTTCCATCTTATCAGCCACTTACCTGGGTCACAGGGGGCAGTGTTTCCAGTAGGGCAGGCTGAAGAGTAATCTGTCCAGCATATCCTGAATCTCCTCCCAGATGGGCTTGCATGTAACATCTCAAAGTTCACAGGCAACAGGGTCATGGTAATAAAGTGTTAAATTAAGTCAACCAGACTTCTGTTAGATTCTCTTAAAGATGTTTTCAAGAACCCTACAAAAAATTGCCTGACACCTCCCCACAAAGCCAAGGAGTTGAATCATAATTGGACTTGTGGTACATAGTATGTCACTTCTAAGTTTATCAGAACTGAAGAAGCATTTTATATGAGGTGAAACAACTTAAGACCTTCTCCAAACAGTAACTTATAATGGCCCAAGTTAATAAGTTAACTGTTAAGTCATGAAACTAATTCCAGCCTGGATAGCAGTAAGTTAAACACAAAAATAAACGTTCAAGTAGAGCCAACTGGGATACGTGTGATTTGGGAGTGTGACGTGGTCTCTGACGACCTCCCCTCGTTGAGGTCACCACCGGAAGAAGGTCACAGACGATACATACAAGATGGCGGCCCCCTTGTGTCAGTGTTACCAGGTGAGTGACTGGAACTTCATTCTAAATAAAATGGAGCCGCTTACACACATCGAAATGAGAAGCATACGACTGAAACGACGCCACCACCTGCCACCTTTATAGCAGTACTGACAGAAGTTGTAGCTTCGGTTGTCATTTGGCGTGGGCAGGCTACTGAACTTAGCGTTAGCTTGCTAGGACAGCTCGCCGATCATCAACATGTCCAGCCGGTGTTTGAACTCTGAAGTCTGGGACAACATTGAGTTGTAGAGGATCAACTCTGCTATCTGTTCGCATGTTTTCACTCACCTGTATCGCCCATAGTGAGCAACGTGTTTAAATGTCTTCCACGGGTTTTCCCATGTTTTGGTTAAATGCTGTTAATGCATAGTTCTCATGTCCCTCGAGTCCTCTACTAAATCTGACATGTCTCCCCAGCTATGTCTAAGAAGAGGCTTGGTGGCTTTCCCTTCCCCTTACCTGCTTCTCCACAACAGAGCCAATGTTTACAGAATACGAGGGCCCCTCACGTGCTCCTCTCAGGTATGAATCACTCTCTTTTCGCAGGCTGTATTTTCTTGTCTCATTTCTTTTTCTCAGGCTGGTTCAAATCCAGGTTCAGACAGAGGGATTTTCTTTGTGGGGTTTGAAACAGTCAATCAATCATAATTTAGTTGGTTCTTTTTATGCATAGGAAGCAGCCCAACGTGCTCTATACAATAAAAACAACAAATAAATAATACCCTCCCATCCACACCTCACAGTTCAATGTGCACATACTTTTCGTACACGTAGAGAAATACACATGGAAATAAGAACAATGAGGACCAAACAAATAAATAAAATAAACTCCCAGGAGTGGGTGGGTTTTTTTTAGGCACTCTCATAGTTAAAAACACGTTTAGGCTGATTGGAGACTTGAAATTGCCCCTAGGTGTGAGTGTGAGAGTGAATGGTGCATGCACCTTATGATGGACTGAATGACCTGTCCAGGGCGTGTTCCCTGCCTTTGCCCTATGTGTGCTGGGATTGGCTCCAGCAGAGTCAACATAGTTAGGGTACAATGCGGGCAAAGTGATGGATGGACGGTGATTCGACTGGGGCGACTGTGGCTCGGGGGCAGTGCGGTCGTCCACAGATAGAAAGGTTGGTGGTTCAATCCTATTATTAGTATCTTTAGGCAAGATACTGAACGCCAACCCGCCCCTGATGCTGTGTCATCAGTGGATGAATGGTTAGAAATCCTTTTTGAGCAGACAGACTGTTGTTCATCCTCTACCATTAGAGTGTGAATGTGACTCGTTCTGTAAAAAGTGCTTGAAGTGGTTATAAAGACTAGAAAAACAATTTAGTCTATTCATCCTTTACCATGAGTCAACACTTTGGCAGATTTAACTCAGAGGGCCTACTGTGTTATATTTTGATCTAAGTCTTATCTGTACTCCATGAAAAGCTCACTATTAAACCCAAGAACCTTAAACTGCACAGAGTCATATTAAACAAAGTTATAGAAACATGAGTCGACGTCATCAATCTTTGTGGACATATGATTATGGCAGCACTGTTATACTAAAATGTGTTTAGCTGGTGTGTATGCAGAGGAGAGTCTATTTTGTGGCAAATGCATTACATACAGTATATATAGAACATATAACATACAACATATAACATCAGCTCTTTTCTCCTGTGCTGCATATCTATCACTCTGAAATACTCCCGGTCTGTGCAAGATATTGTACTCGTTCCCTTCATGAGGTTTATTAAGACGTGCTGAGGAGTTCTGCACTCCTCACCCTGCATGTTTGAGTCAACGAGCAACGCCATGAATCTAAATCTAAATTTAATTGAACCACCATGAGTAATGCGCAGAGTAAATTAATCATGTTGCTGTTTCCTATCCATGCTAATAAGGTGCCTCAGTCACCTCTGCTGCAAGTACGGCATTTGTCAGGAGAGAGAGGCGGTGGCAGGAAAGGATTCCTGGGCGAGTTTCTTGACAACCTGAAGCAGGAGCTCAACAAAAACAAGGAAATGAAAGAAAGCATCAAGAAGTTCCGGGAAGAGGCCAAAAAACTGGAGGAGTCTGACGCGCTGAAACAAGCCCGGAGGAAATATGTCAGTATATTAACACATACATGGCTTCCTTGTTCATGTGAAAGGTCAGTATAAACACACACTTCCTTTCTCTTCCCCAGAAAACCATAGAATCTGAAACAGTGAAGACATCTGAGGTTCTCAAGAAGAAGTTGGGAACAATCTCCGAGACAGTCAAAGAGGTATCATTATCTCAACCGAGCGTAGCCTTCACTTTCAGATGTCATCATATGAATTCGCTCCTACATGTTACCTGTGTGTGCGGGCAGGGTTTAGGAGAGGTCAGTCGTACAGACATTGGGAAGAAAATAAAGGAGGGGATGGAGGAAGCAGCCAAAACAGCCAAGACCTCAGCAGAGAGCGTCTCCAAGAGCGGAGAGAAGCTGGGGAAGACCGGTGCTTTCAAAGCAATATCACAGGTATGACCTTTCACTGCACACTAGTTCAAGGCAGGAAAACCAGGCAGTCTGACCACAAATGGATTGTCTTGATAACCAGTTTCACACACTGCTCACAGACATGAATTTGTCGGAAACTGCTGCGGACTGAGGATAACAGCAGGGAAATGGATAGTAATGTACATGTTTGTGTAATTTCAGGGCATGGAGAGTGTGAAGAAAGAGATTGGTGACCTGGGTCATACCGGCCCTTATCGGCCCCCTCCCAGGCTGAGGAAGAGGAGTGAGTTCTCGTCCAAGGGCACAGGGGACGACAGCAAGGTCTTCGAGGCCAACGAGTACGTGAGTGCCGTCTGCTTTGCTCTGATACTGAGAGGAGAAATGCCTCTCGCTATCAGACGGTGCGGCGTTTCATCTGGAGGATACATGACGAGGGGAACATTTAGTGTTAAAACCGCATCTGTTCAACATCAGCAGAATCCATCTGAACTGCTGCTCGGTTACAATAGAAAGGAAACGGTGAAATGCAGTGAATTTTTTCCCCAGATTAGAAACGTGCTTCACATGTTCCTGCTCTCTTCAAAGTGAAATGTGATAGGCAGTGCAAGTCAGATAAGAAGACATCTATCCTCTCTCCGGTTTGCTGTTTGAAGCCTTGCTTTGTGTGTTCCTCAGGGAAGCTATGGGTGTGGTCCTCCACAAAGACTCCAAATGGTACCAGCAGTGGAAAGACTTCAAAGACAACAATGTGGTTTTCAACAGTAAGGAATCTGTTCTGTCTTCGTCTGACTCCTTGGCTCTGAGTAGTGATGGAAACCACAAACAACGTGGTCGAGAAGTTTTTGAGATTTTGCCAGGTCGCACTGCTCTATTAAACTCTGCGTTGCTCCATTGCAATGTGGCAAAGTTGTCCTCGTGATAAAATACAGTACAGTATACAGTTAATTAGTCAATACAGTGCGAATGGCTCGGAGTGCTTTCCTAACCTTCAAGCTTAATAAGTATATTCTTGATGAAATGAACTGCTATGGGATTAGGTGGAGAGTATGAAAAATGGAGGGTTCATAAATTAACTATGCTGATTTAGTTGAAATTATGCACATTAGTCCAGGGGAAAAGTGTTGACAATTAATAACATTGAGACGGGTGGAAAAAAAAACCTGCGACACAGTTAGGACTTTTTCCACAAAGTCAACAGATTTTCCTTTAAGCAGATTCTCCGTAGCTATTGTTGCAGCCTCGGCACTTTTCATCCATCCATCATCTCACCCGATGGTGTCACAGAGGGTCTGCTGGTGCCTGTATCCAATGCTCATGGGGCACAGACAGGGAATACACCCTGGACAGGTCACCAGTCTACCACAGGGCACACGCACGCACGCACGCACGCACGCACGCACGCACGCACGCACGCGCGCACACACACACACACACACCTACCTCTCACACTCACACCTAGGGACAAGTTAGAGTCTCTAATTGACCTAAACATGCATGATTTGGAGAAAACCCAGACAGAGGCACTTGTACTTTGCTGTCAAAAAGAAATATAAGATATATAATGTTTTCTCTCACATGTTGATGAACCAATCCATTAGTGTTGTGCTGTAGATGTCAGATGTTTGGTGGAGGTCTTCATTTGCCCTGATCACATGCCCAGACAGCACCCAGCCGTGGCTTTTTGGTGACATCACATCTATTTTTATGATACAACTGCAGATGGAGAAGAAACTCTGCTTCCCACTTTTATTTAGTTTAATCTCTAAATTCTGCTGAATACATATACGGGTTCATCTTGTCTGCTTGCACATTTGTGAGGAAAGAGACGTGTGTTAATGTTTATTCATCAGGATAGCCCCCCAGCATCGCTTTGCTGCCTACTGCTGACTCGTCACTTTTCTTCTGTTCCTTCTCCGCCTCGTCGACAGCAGCAGGCCCTGCGGGAGCGCACGATTCTGACGGAGAAATGAAAAATGTCTCTTCTCACAGCACAAATTTAAAGGATTTGCTGATCTGAGACCATTATTTTCCACCCCCTCACCTGTTTGTTTTGTGTCAGGGTTCTTTGAGATGAAGATGAAGTACGACGAGAGCGACAACGCTCTGATCAGAGCGTCTCGCGCCGTGACGGACAAGATGACCGACCTCATAGGTGAGAGGAAACCTCTGTGATTGTCTGCACCTTTTACAGTGAGAGCTAGAGATGGACAGATGCTGGACCTATAAACAGTGCATTTCCACATCATCAATATCTTTTTTTGTCTGTGCTAAAAGCTAATGTTGTGTTTCCTGTCCATGTGTGTGCAGGTGGACTGTTTTCTAAGACAGAGATGTCTGAGGTACTCACAGAGATTCTGAAAGTGGATCCATCCTTCGACAAAGATTCTTTCCTCAAACAGTGCGAACAGGACATCATCCCTAATATACTGGAGGTGTGTTGGGCTGGGAACAACCCTTTGCACCTGTGTGTGTCGCGCATGAATAAGTCATGTTAGAACAACAAATAGCAGAATTGATGAGGGTTTTGTGACACCTGTTGAGACATCTTGGTGGAAGTTTGCTCTTGTCTCCATGCAGGCGATGATCAGAGGGGAGCTGGACGTACTGAAGGACTGGTGCTATGAGGCGGTACGTTCTTAACTCACACACATCTGAAACTCAGAGCCTCCGGTGCCAGAGCTGCTCATTCTGCTTTTTACACAAAATGTTTGATAGTCTTTTCATCTCCTTCTCACCAGACTTACAGTCAGCTGGCACACCCAATTCAGCAAGCCAAGGCCATGGGGCTTCAGTTCCACTCTAAGATCCTGGACATCGACAACATCGATGTGAGTTAGTTTATACCACTCTACTCATGATTGATAACAAAGCATTGATGCAGTTCAGGACGCTGCAGGGAAACTCTAGAGCTACTCTGAGCCTCTTTAATGCCCTTTAACTAGATGTCCACTTTGATGCTTCAGTTACAGTCTACTTGTGTGCTCTTCCCCAGTTGGCCATGGGTAAGATGATGGACCAGGGTCCGGTGCTGATCATCACCTTCCAGGCCCAGTTAGTCATGGTGATCCAGAACAGCAAAGGAGAGGTGGTGGAGGGCGACCCCGTGAGTTCCACACACGCAAACAGACACAGACAGCTTTACTGGCTGTAAAGCAGCCATTGTGTCCGCTTTACAGACACGTGTGATCGTTTAAGAGGTCATGGTGTCCACTGCAGCTGGCGTGTGCCCAGCGGTCGGATTAAAAGACTTCCACTGAAGGATTAATGCTGGATGTACTGTTCTCGCTGGGTTTTATCTGCACAATCGAAATGTCTGGACATGGAGTGGCACAGGCTCACTGTGACATCTCACCTGGTCACTGTCCTTTTGTTTACAAGTCTCAAACCCTCAGTTTTGGGTGTTGGGACATAACTATCTCTAAAACAATGTGAGCTGAAAAGAAGCATACACTATACATACAATATACACTAGAGCTGCAAAAGCTCATTGATTAATCGACCAGTAAAAGAACCAACTTTTATTTAGTTCTGTTATATAGGTTATTGTTATTGTCTGTTATATAGTTTTTCCCCTCGCAATTAAAAAAAAAAACTGCATGTTTATATTGTACATTGTTTTTCCACCTCTTGCATTTTGGGTCTTTGAGGATCAAAATGTCAATTCCCTCTATGTCCTGACAGTAAAGCAGACTTGAATGTTGAAAAAAAGCCATTTAAAGACCTCATTGGCCTCTTTCAAACAGACTTTACCAATTTTCATTTTTTCAACAACCAATGGATTCATCAAGAAAGTACTTTGACAGATCAATTGACAACATAAATAAATGATTTGGACATTTTAGTGCAATAAAAATCATCTGTCACAGTCCCAGTCCTAGTCATAGTCCCAGTTAAAAACCTGAAGTTGTGCATCTGACCCGGCTTTCTCCCTGCAGGAAAAAGTGCTCAGGATGATGTATGTGTGGGCTCTGTGTCGAGACCAGGAGGAGCTCAACCCGCATGCTGCATGGAGACTACTTGACATCTCTGCCTCTAGCACCGAACAGATCCTCTAAGACTCTTTGATATGCACAGAACACTTTCATCCAGGGAGGGAACACACTGTACCTGAACAGGCCCTGGAGCCGGCTCTGAAGAAACGGGAACTGGAGGACGGCGCGAGCAGACGAGCGGGACAGGGGGACACAGCCCGGTGCTGGGAAGCACTTGTTTTTTATTTTGTTTTTTGTTTTTTTGTTTTTTTTTTTAGTTTTTTTCTACTCTGGGTTCAGCCACAGCGCGGTCGTCTGTGGCTGTTCCTCTGGCTCACACTAGGGGGAGATAGACAACCAACAACCCTCATCCACCGTAGTTTCTCTGAAAGCACGCGTGGCTGTCAGTCAAATCTAAAACTGCACGCTGGCATTGAAGGGATCTGCTGCTCAGCTCTTTGATTAGAATAGCAAGAAGATGAGATGTGGAGAGCAGAGTTGATTTGCGGCCGAGGCCCTGAGCAGGGAGCTCAGTGCCTGCCTCGTCTCAGCCTGTCCCCAGCCTGTCCCAGCTGTCCCTCGTGCTCGGTGGTGTTGTGGCCAATCAGCTCTCTCCTAGACCTTTTGTTTGTAAAAAAAATCAACCAATGTAATTGTTCCACATGTGAGAAAGTCTATATTTATTATGGAAAATAAAGATGACCCGTTTTTCACACTAGCAGACATCAAATTTCTATGAACTTTTTTTTTGTACCCTCGACCCTTTAAATGATCGCACTGCTTTTCTGATCTGGAAGATATTTTTGTGATGTATTTTAGAATATTTGCTAATTATTTTTTTAAATAAACCCTAAAGTGGGGTTTCAGTAATAATATTTCCTCTGGGGGAAAAAACCTGCTGCTTCTGAGGATCTGATTTGTCTGTCATTGTGTTTTCAGAGCAGAGCTGGAGCGCTCTTTTGCTGTGAGTGACATTTAGAGGATTTAGAGATTTTGAAGACAGAGATCATCTCATACCCCAGTCAAATTAGATTTATGTTCAGCTCGGCACGTGCTCCCCTTTCAGGTGTAACACTACACGCCATCTTGCATTTTCCTCCACGGCCTTCAGACAAAACATACGTACCTCACTCCTGTGGAGAGTCATTCGTCACTACATGCCAAACTCTTGACGGGAATGTAGAAACACTGGGCAGCATTCAGTTCACCAAATCTCACTCACAACCTCACATTTGGCAAAGCATGTCGAGTGTAGAGGTCTGTAGCGGGCTGTGTGGAGTAATATCTTCCAGTGCCGCACCATCAGTGTGATTAGCTCCACTTAGAAGTCTTTTGGATTCGCACCAGAAAATTAAAGCCCCAGTGTGAGTCAATCTTACTTACAGGTACAAGTCTAAAGAATGTAGTTTCAAACCACGCTGCACCTTAATAAGCCTGTTCCCCTTGTTCTCTGCAGCTGCAGTTTCCATCTACATTCTGCCCTTTTTCCATGCTGTAAGATGTCACCCGCTTAATTAAACTATCAACCGAAATAACTCTGGCTCCCTGCACTTCTTTTGTCCATTCTGGAGCACTGGTTCTTCTCAAGGTTTCGGAGCGAGCTAATGAAATGCGTAGCTGGAGTCTCCTCCTGTAATGTATCTGAGAGACCTGTGGTCGTAGGGAGCGGATGAGAGGATGCCATCACGCCACAGCAGCAGTTGATGGTGTGTGGGACAGACCTGTATGGATGGGAGGGTGCACGGCACGGCAGGCGGTTTGCATTAATTCAAGCTGGCTCTCCCCCTGCAGGATGGATTGCAGTGGCCTCGGGCTGGAGGGTTTGGCGTGGCTCTCCAGACAATCCCGCATGTTGTGTATTGCACCATGTGTCATAGACGTGTGTACATGGAGACCAGCAGCTCCATTGTTCCAGAGCTGTCCTGGATGATGGATCCTCTCTGGTGCCGAGCCGTGCTGAGGTTGCAGCTCCCAAATGTGGTGCTCATCGCTCAGGATGCAACATCCACACACACACACTATCACACACAATCACACACACGCCTCTCACAGGTATTTAGAGAAGCAGCCCAGGAGAATTCACTCCTGGGCAGCATGATCAGCCGGATCCTATCAGACGCCTGCTGACCAGGAGGAGAACATGGGACTCCTACGTCTGTGAGTTCGCACCACAGCCTTTTCCACTCTGCTGCCTTAAGATTTAATCACACTCCATCCTGGCAGTGTCATAATCAGCTCGCAGCCATTAAAATTGCCTGCGTGATGGTTAATCCATCACGTTAAACATTTAGCCACCTTTTGTTCTAAAAGTCGCACTATATCATTCGCTGTTGGTGGTTTGACAAGCAACTGTTGGTGCATTCAGACATACATGGAGGGTAAATAGGGCAAATTCATTAAATCTTGATACGATATAAAAAGTGATTTAATCGATACCCTTTTGAAAGTTTTTCCCGCTTGATGTGGATGTTAGACTTGCTTGTCAAGTACAGAGTCAAACTATGCTATAAAAATGTTCAGGCAAATATGAAATGTATTTCAAATAAATGAAATATGTAAGTTAAGAAACAAGTATGGCCATTCAAGCGACCATTTCCCCAACTTTAAATCGAGCTTTAACAATTAACTGACCCAGAAATAGCCTCGACTTAAATAATAATCTTCCCTTTGGAGGTTTTGCCTCATTTCACGCGCTTTTGCACAAAGAGCCATGATGCACGTAGAGTTAGTTAACAGCTTTGCTGAGGAGACTCAGCAGGGATGTATTTTCTTCTGACTCACAAGTATGGAGAATGCAAACGTCACCGTCTGAAGAGCAAAGTAGCTAAAAGCCATGCAGCTGGCCAACCGGGGGCTACTCTCACATGTGGATGTGTTTCCCTAGACACGCACACACACACACATGCATGCACATACACAGATGTGGTGCTAGGTCAAGTCCCAAAGAAGTGGGGCAGAAGTGTCACATAGATTTCCTCACTTGACGAGTGAGCGCTGACATCTCGTCGTGGTCTGGGATCCAGGTTGGCAGCTGCAGCAGGACTAACAAGCTGAGTGACAACAGCTCCACAAGACGGGACTTGAACCAAAAAAGTAAGAAATCACACGCCATAAAACATGACTGGCGCGAACTTTGCAAACATCTTAAATGTCTGCTGAGTGATTGCTAAAAGCTTTCCCGGGTGTCTGTTACTAATTCAGACACAGAGAAACAATGTGAGAGGAAGCGCCATCGACTGCAACATGAACCGGCTTCTCCAACGCTTCTAGTTAAGACCGTTTCATTCCATCCTGCTGGATACATTTACTATTCATCTTTATATCGCAAATGGAAATTTTCCAACACATGTCAAGTGTCTTCTTGCCTGTCACTTGTCCTTTTATTTTACATCCGCCCCATTTCCTCTCCTCCCTGTCATCTGTCTGATGCCCCATTAACTATGCTGTCCTTGAGCTCCCTTGGCACCCGGTCTCCCTGAGGACGATTTAACCAGCGGCGTCCTTTTCTCTAGTCCTCCTTCCATCTAATTATGTGTCTTAATAGATTTGACAAAGACGCACAGGTTAACTTCACCCTTTGCTATACGTGGTTGTAACAGCAGGAACAACATGGTGGCAAACGATAAATGCTCTTTTCGGCATTAAAAGAAAACTATTACTTTATGCATCAGATGTTCCCAGAAGGGCTTAATGCAACATGACATTGTTCGTAGCTGCTACAGCGACACTGTGAAGTGCCCGACACGCAGCAAGTCTTTTGGAAAGAGCTGCAAGGAAGGTCACCGCAGGCTGCGTGTGCGTGTGTGTGTGTGTGTGTGCGTGTGGGGTGACCCACATTCACCAGAGCAGTGGGGCACTGTGCCAACATGTCAGTTCATGGGCATGAAGGAAAGAGCACACATACACACACATCCACACATTTCACCCATTCATTCATTCACACAGGTGAGGTGGACAGTGAACAGTGTAGGGAAAGGGTTTGTGTGTGTGTGTGTGTGTGTGTGTGTGTGTGTGTGTGACTAGAGCACAGTTTGGACAGATGACAATTGGAATCCTTTTTCCTCTTGTACAGAGAATGGAAACAAGGACCTGAGGGGTTAATTACTGTAAAAAAAACAAAACGAAAATAACTCTCTGCTGTAGCCTTTGTTTTTCCTGATTCATTGTGCGCGCGTGTGTGTGTGTGTGTGTGTGTGTGTGTGTGTGTGTGTGTGTGTGTGTGTGTGTGTGTGTGTGTGTGTGTGTGTGTGTGTGTGTGCCAGCTACACCACACAGCAATCCACCAACCTTCTAAATCCCACGGGGTCTCTGCACCATCATGGTCTTGTCTGGGCTTGTAACACTTACACAGCCACAATACCCATCAGTTTTCACCGGATTGCTGGTCCTGTTCTGCTATAGGAAAATAAGTGACTCAGTGTTGTATCCATGTCACACACACACACACACACACACACACACACACACACACACAGACACACACACACACACAAAGGGAGAACATGCAAACTCCACACAGAAATGGTCGGGAGCTGGACATGAAGCCACAACCTTCATGCTGTGTGGCAACAATGGTACATTACTCATCCAGAGGGAAATTAAGGCATTCAATAGCTTATTCAACAGCAACAAAATAACCCAAAGACTGTGACTGATCAATACAATTCCGGAATCCATACTGTATTTGTGTTAATAGGTCTTTTACAAGAAGGAATTTTCTCATCATACAAGATAATTGTGACTTATTTCAGTGCCAGTTTCAATTAGGGTTTGTGCCTTAATGAAGGAAAATATTCATTCCTTCATCATCTTCTTTTCCATTTATACTTTTTATGTTTCAAACCGAGGACCTGTGAGGTGCCAGCCCTATCCACCGTGTCGCCATGTCACCTCAAGGAAAACAGGGTGCGATCAAACACAGTGATCTTATGTTTTCACAGCATTGCAGTTTCTTGGTTCAACTGGAGCATAATAAGACGAAAAAGAAAAAGGTCGAGGAGCTTGTGGCCCTTTGGCCGTGAACAGTTCAATAACAGAGTTTTGAGGCTTTTGTTTGGGGATATTGCCTCACATTAAAATGAGATTTTTCTTTCAAAGGTTATCCTCTTCATCTTTTCATAAAGCTCCCCTTGTTATTGCAACTCTAACGGTGTTCAGAATCTAATATTGAGGAGCTTTGTGTCTTGAAAGTCAGCGGTCAATACCCTTATCTCATTTTCATATATCGCTCCAGTCCCATAAGATAAGGCCGCGATATCAAACAGGAGTGGAGCCAACTTTGGACATGCGTTATGAACAAATCACTTACAATAAAACGGGAGCGAGGGGAGACGTGTGGTCCAGTTAAACAGGGAGGAGAAGTGTGAGGGGAGGACTGACACCCGACTGGCAGTGGTTCAGCATTGTAAATGAGAAGCAAAAGCAGGCGGCAAATTAATGGAAGGTCAGGTGTTCCTGTTCGGAAGCAATGGGCGGCGAGATCGCTCTAACTGGGGCCCCGTCTCGCCCAGCCACGCACGTCCAGGGAGCAGAGGGACGTGCGGGACGTGCCGGGGTTCCCATCCCCCAGATTATTCCCAGCACAGACGTGAGACCACGGCTTCTACGGCGTGGCTGCGTCAGCCGCCGCTGTGTGCGTCTGCATGTGTTGCTGCTGATAGATTCTGGCTGCTGGAGCGGGCCGAGCCTCGGCGTGGGCACTCGCAGGTTATCCCAGGTCATCAAGTAGACTCACTCTCTCTCTCTCTCTCTCTCTCTCTCTCTCTCTTTCTCTCTCTCTCTCACACCTTTCTCTCCCAGTTCCCCCTCGATGCCTCCTCCCGTCTGTCTCCCTGCTACTCACAGGACAACCGTGCAGTTTTTGCACATCTCAAGACTTTTTTTTTTTTTCGAAACCTTTTTGTGAGTCCAGTAAAAAATTGGAGACTTTTTTCCTACATCCATTCATCATCTTACCTGCTTTGCACCCTAGTGGTGTGGTGGGGGTCTGCTGGCACCTTCCTCCAGTGCATGTAGAGCAGAGCCAGGGAATACACCCTGGACAGGTTGCACACACACACACACACACACACCCCATTCACTCTCACACTCACACCTAGAAGCCATTTGTCCAGTCCAGCTAAATATATATTTTTGGACTCTGAAACCAGAGTACCTGGGAGTGCACACAGACAATATGCAAATCCTGCACAGACATGCACTTGGTCTGTATTCAGCCTGGGACTCTGCATAGTCACTTTATGCTCAGTCATATCATTTCTAAATTTCTTACTATCATCAACAATGAAATGAAGATACTTACAGTTTAGGGGTTAATTCCCACCATGACAAGGAATGACGATTCATTGACGGTTGTGTTGCTAAAATCATCCAATTTTAAATTCTTTTTTTCATTTTGTTTAAACATCTAATTATAATGATATATTGGGCATATATTGGGCTTTTCAAAGTATGCAAAGACTCTTCTGCTCAGACGCTATGAGCTACAGTGAGAAACACGACTATGACAGCATGAAATGGTGTCAAGACTTGTATAAGATTAATTTCCTTGATCTTCAATGTTGAATTCAGAGTAATAGAAAGTGGGTGAAAGCCTGAGAATGCAGCTCCCATGAGACTGAATAATTTCACGAGGTACTTTTCACCCAAGACTAATCTTTTTCTGTACAAACCGAGTAGTTTTCCACCCACTAATACCTGCTCTGTTTTCTCTCTGATCGTTTGTTATGCTCCTCCATCCTTTTCAATCCCCTGCATTAGCTGGTTTCTAACTATTTCAATTCCATTATCACCTCTCTCCCTCCCCCTCACCCTCTTTTTCTAAATCTAATCCCCTGTCCACCCAGGACACCATCAGCAAGCCCACCCTAATTGCAAGGAGCAGATTCTTTATGAGAATGGCGATTCTGCTGAGAGGAGGAAAAACATTGGAAGCAAATGCTGTTTCTATTGATCAGACAGTGTCTCTGTCCTCCCTCCAGCCGGCTGTGTTTACTGTTCCTGCTCAGAGGTCTGGTATGTTGCAAGATTTAGTGGCCTGGGTGCCCGTATTAGCCTCTGCAGGAAGAATTTCAGTGGACGAGCGGAGGCAAACGTGGCCGTAAATACCGAGCGCTCTCCTGACCAGACGTGCACGGCCCGGTGAATCGTCTGGAGGCGCGTCAAACACGGCCATTAACGGCAGGCCACACACACACCACGCAGGGCACGCTGGGCTGTATATTACTGTGTTAAAACTTAAGTATGTGTTGACGACAGATGGATCGAATGGGAGAAGATCTATGTAAGGTGCAGTTCACAGGGAACACAATAAAATGACTCATTTTCACTGGATGTAACGTGACTCATATGTTTCTTTTATACCTTTGTGTCATGAGCTCTTTACACTGATGCTGCCCCACATCTAGAGCCAGTAGGTCAGAGTTAGTGATGTATGGAGTGTTACTCAAATATCAATACCATAAATTTAAAACATAACCAATTGATTTACACATGAAAATCTCAGTACATCACCTAATAAATTTGCTGTAAATGTGTATGTTTTCACAGACAGAGAAGACAATAGAAGCAGCTGCACCTCTAATACTTATTCTTTGCTTTTTAGTAGGCATGCGTGTGTGTTTCTGTAAACCATCAAAATGTATCCACATCTCTATATATGTGTGTGGGTATATACGTTTCTATGTGCACATACATATATAGTTTGCATAGACATTTGTATAGACATATGGTGGCTGACAAACATGCTACAGCAGCCTAATGCTGCAAATGCAGAAACTTGCTCCAAATACAGAAATGTACTGCAATGGGTAGGGTCTGTTCTACTCATAGCGTCAGGTCAGGGTCCTGACCACCTGTTGCAGGTGACTCTGTATTTGGTTGTTGCAGAACGTTTGTCTTTGTTGGCAACCATATGCATAGATAGTTCTTTGTCAATAAAGCTGGAAAGCTTTCACTTTTCTGAACACATGGAGATTTACTTGGGATACCTAGTACTGCAGTACTGCACATCGCTAATCAGGACGACCGGGCTGGGGGCGGGACAAGGCTGAGCAGGGCTACAGGTACTGCTCTGAACACTCTCCACAGCCTATCAATAACTGTAATGATGATGGAGGACCGGTTAGATTAGCTTTCCACACGGTTACCATGTCCTATCAGTCATGGAGGCCAATGGGCTGGGGAAATGTCAGCGTAAGCTTGTCGATGGTTCGTATTTACTTTGGGGAAATTAACAACTGCTGATCACCTAAAAAAAAAGAAAAAAACAATGAAAAAACAAAAAGAAACCTCAGAGGTCAGTCCAGGACATGGAGCATAGACGTGACAGACAGTAGAGGTTAAAGTGCCCGTGTAGGAATTTCTTACTTCACTCACTCTTCTCTGAGTGTGTGTGTGTGTGTGTGTGTGTGTGTGTGTGTGTGTGTTTGTTCACTATGGCTGGTTTGGTCCTCTCTCTTCGTCAGTGTGACAGGCAGACGAGGTAGTGAGTAAAGAGTTCCGTCATCTCATCAATAGTTATCAAGGTCGGGGTCGGAGCAACAGACAGGTAAGGTGATTTATCTCCAGAGGCAGAAGGTGAAGCGTGAAAGGGTGGAAAATGGGGAAAGGTACGGGCATAAAAAGGAAGGAGGAATAAGGTAAAAAAAAATAGGATGAGGATGAGGAACATTAGAGATCAAACAATGCGACTCATCCAAGGACAAAAAAATGCAGAGACATGGATATTTGACGCAGCACACTGGAAAATGTTAAAATGCTGAGATTCAGAACAGATGTGTACGAAGGCTTTGTTTCTACACGCAATTTACTTTGACGAGTGAGGATGTGCATTTGGACGTTACCAGAGTCATTAATCAAGTATGTTCGACATGTTCACCTCATTATCAGCACTCCTCACACCGCACCGCGTCTTTTCATTAAGGATTAGTGATGTTAGATTGGAGACTTAAGATGACCTGTGATAAACCCAGAGGTCCATTATGGTTCACATGGCTTTTTTCTTTTCGTTTTCACTGCATAGCATCTTATGCTTTTAACTTTAGTTCACTCAAATTACTGATAGAAGACTTGCAGTAATTATCATCCAGAACCCTGCAACGTCGGTCACGTTAATACACTGTAACTTGTGTGTGCTCCTCGGCTGGCCGTGTTGCCGCGCAATCCCCTGTCAAATTACACAAGCGTCAGGATGACATAGTTAATCCACCGCACTTGTTCTCATGGGAATCCTCCACAGGCTAATCGTGCTTCAAAGAATAATTGCAGTCATTTAAAAGCAATGTGTGAATGCTGTTTGATAATATGAGTTCATGTTCCCCACAGGCTCATATTTCCCAGCGATGCTCCACGTCCTCGTTTTTGCCAGTGGCAAGGACTCGGTGGGCTCTGCCGGGTGCTGGCGGACGTCAGTGCCACGACACTGTCCCTCACAGTCACGACACTCCACGACACCAACCTGGTTCCAGCTCTGGTTCACCTGGTTCAGGTGCTTGCTTTGGGACTGCTCTTTCGAGAGTGGCGCCGCTTCTTTGCTGGGCTGAACACCAGAGGCTGGGGGTGGGTATTGAGACCAATAAAAACAACAAGAAGCTAAAGAAAGACTACAGGGGCCAGGAAGAGGGCAATGAAATATACAATAACATAATGATACAGCCCCAAACCAACAATGGAACCATTTTGGTGGAAAATGGGTATTAGTTTAGTTTTGCTGTTTGTGGTTTTAATGTTATTTTGTTTGTCGTATGTGTGTTTTCCTGCTTTGACTATCCCTTCACACCTGCTCTGCATCTCTCCAGTCAGTCAACTGGCTTGTTTCCCAGACTCCTCACCTGGGCCTTATTACAACCACAAAACCCTACACTTAGTCATTCAGCAGACACATTCAGCCAATGCAATTCACATAAGAGAAACAACATGGAAGTTATGTTATAAAGGATACCACGTTCAGACTTCCAAGGGGTGAGAGAGCAGTAGTGTAAGTACTAGTACAAGTGCAGAGTTTAAACACAAGTTAAGAGGAAAGAAGAGTAGTTTGGTAGTTGTAAATGTAGTGGTGCATTGAAAGAAAAGTAATGCTCAAAAAGATCAATACGATTTATGCAATTTTTGTCGAGATGGTTCAGTCTGAAATGAACCAAACAGCTGAATTTTCCAGCTTTGGAGTCAAGTAACTGACTCCTGAAAGTTTGCTCCTGCCTCCGTTTCAGCTGCTCTGCTCTGTCTCTGCCTCTATCTACCCATCCATCCTGCCTTACAAAGGCCAATCAGCATACCAGAGAGATGTTTACTAAGGAGGTGCAGTGGTCGGGCTCGGGGTGACGGATTGTACCAGACCTCACTGGCGGAATAAATAGAGGCATTAGCAGCTCTGCAGCTGGCCCATGCTACTGCTGAAGCTCACTGGCCTATGAAATGTGCAGCATGGCAGTGTCCTGGGCCTTAGCACGGAATGATGAATGACTTATATTCCTCTGTAAAGCATATTAAAGTCAGATCGCATGATGGATAGCAGGCCGAAGACAGCAGGAAAGGAGGAGAGGGAAGTAGAAGGAGGAGGAATAAGGAAGTGGGGGAGAGGCCTTTTGATAAAATATGTAACGGGAGGAAATTAAATCCCAGACAAAAATATCAAAACTTGCCCCCCACCCCCTCCAGCTCCCTCCCTCTACTTTACATTTCTAGTGACTGATGAAGAGAGCAGAGGCGATTCTGAATATTTAATGAGTCCTCTTCAGGCCCGAGCACAATGTCTGGGCTCTGCGCCCCCGAGCTTGAGGAGGACGGTTGTGCACTTGCTTCACCGCTCCACACAGGTACGCTCCCAAAGGTAATATTCAAATTTCACCCACGACCCATAAATTTCTCAATGTCTGTCTCTTATTCGCCATGTCTGACCCTCGGCTAAAGAGCTAACGCACCGTCAGCACCTCCGCCACAGTCGCTTAGCTGGACCTGAATGTTCGTTTGATTATTGTACAATGATGAGATAACTCCAACTCTCAGTGGGAGTACAAAGCAACATCCATATAAACAACGTGGTAGAGTGATGTATAGCGCTGTCACCATACAGAAAGAAGGTACCTGGTTCAAATCCCGGGTGTGTGAGTTTTCTCCAGATACTTCTACAGTCCAAAAACATGCATGTTTTGGTTGCTCGGAGACTGCGAATTACCCCAGACAACCTGTCCAAGGTCTTCATGCTCCTAAGGCCCCTGTGACACAGTTGGGTACAAACTGGATGTGTAAGTAGACAGATGAAAGATGAGAAGATGAATTACACAATAAAGACCAGAAACAGTTCAAGTCAACAAAATCCATCAACCAGCATCTCTAAAGCTCGTTATTTAATACATTATATATCATTAATTGTGACCAGAGACTTTGAGATGCTGCTCAAATTTTTAACACCACACAGTGAGATATAATGTCAACTGTGCTTATTACCACATGCATACAATCAAAGTCAACAGCCAAGACATAACTTAACATGTATGTTTTGACATATAACTTGCTTTCTGCATCTTTTCTAACCCATGATTGAAAAGAAAAAGAAAAGCAAATTAAAACATTAAGAGAATGTGAAAAACTATATCCACTGTTCCACCACCACTTCACAGATCATCGTAATGTATGTTATCCATATATTGGTATAACACTTTCCTGGCTCTGGGTTACTTCAGCACTTATAAGAATTCTGCTTTAAGCACTTAATTTTGAGTTAGTGGAGGAGGTTGGATGAATAGTCTGCTTTTACTTCTCCTCTTACTGTAAATCACCTGGAGACGTCAGGAACTAAATACCAGTGGGTGCCAAGCAGACCTCAGAGTTTGGGCTCTCCTCATCCTCCAATAGCAGAGACCTACCCCACACACCCACACACACACCCACACACACACATGAATCACCATAGGTACTGAGTCAGACCACGCACACATCCATGCAGATGCCTGAAAAGTTCATCTGAGAATCATTTTGAAACTAAAAGTACTCCACATGAAATGAAGCCAAAGATTGTTTGTGAAATAAGGTTAATAATTGATTAAGCAATAAACGAGCGAACAAATGTGGAAATTCTCTAATTAGCATTGTGCAAAAAAAAAAGAGTATTAATGACTGATTTTGTCATTATTCTTGCTCTGCGCGCCACCATTTTTCCATATTTTTGGGGGGTTATAATTATATGTAAATTTCCATTTTCATCAGTTGGCTGTCATCACGAGCTCGGCGCAGTAATTGCTTTTCCGCCGCACTGGTGTGATGTCAGCGTGATGAGTGGACATGTTTCTGAGCTGCGTGGGTGCAGAGCAGAGGAGGAGGAGGAGGAGGAGGAGGAGGAGGAGGAGGAGGAGGAGCAGTGGTGGTGACGGCTGTGGTGGGGAACTCCTGCACTCCTGCACACTCTGACACTCATCGACGGATTGGCGAAGAGGCTCAATGAGCCAGTCACTCACCCGATCAGAACCTGATATCTTCATTGATACGGCAGTAACTCCGCGTGGCATCTTCACCATCAATATCCCAAGGTGTCCCATGGATGAGGAGCGATCGATCCCGGGCCTCATCTCTTTAATCACAGGTGCTGGGATGGTATTGACTTATTGGCTTCCGGATGGAGGAGTCAAGTGTTAAACAGGCCACATCAACTCGGCGCAATGTGGCTTGTCCCTGTGAGAAAACACTCTGCTGAAAAGAGTCCAAAAGCGTATATGTAAATCTGTGTGTGTGTGTGTGTGTGTGTGTGTGTGTGTGTGTGTGTGTGTGTGTGTGTGTGTGTGTGTGTGTGTGTGTTTGTGTGTTTGCGTAAAGCATATGCAAATGACAGGTTTGAAAGTGATGCATTGCTGCAGCATGGCTGGTTGCTTTCGTGGCATGGCTTATCCCTCATTCGTTATTAATATATTTATTATTTGTTTCATTAATTTATAGAAATTATCAATCACTTTAAATGTGGCCAGAATTAATCCTCTGGCGATGCTAATCATGTGGAGAAAATTTGAAACGGTACATCATCAGTCAACCGGCTCCATCAGACTCTGTTATCTGAACCAAGTGTCCTCTCATTTTAATTCAATTCTACCCCCGATCCCTCCCTCTTTCTTGTCCTCTTTCTTATTTGCTCTCTTTCTCTCTTGTTCTCCGAGAGGGAAAATTACACCGTCAGTCACCGCAGCAAATGATTTTGGCAGCCTGCTCTGACAAACTCCTCCGATCGCTGCTGAGTTCTTCGGGGATGATCGGACCCTTGCAGATTTACACTTAATTTCTTATGCTGGTATCCTCGCGACTGATTTTTCTTTTAAGTGTTGGGAAGAACAAACGTCCCTCAGAATCCCAAAATCACAGAGGAGCTACAAACCATTTACCACTGTTGTATAATTAAAGCTCACCTGAATACCTGAGACCATGCATCTAGATGCACCACGTTCTCCCCAGGGGCAGGAAATACATCCTCACAACGCTCTTTACCAAGGTCAGGGGTGTGGCCAGTTGTCTCATTAAAAACTCATTTTCCCATCATGCCATTAGAGGTGATTGGGGAGTGATGGGCAGCCTCAAGGTATTGATTTACAGTTGTTGCACTTTAAAGGGAACTTAAAACCCACCACAACCAGTGCTGTGTTTGTCAGCACTCTGTATGTGCCACACTTTATAGAACGATGGATAAAATGGACACTGCTGGATTTCATGGTGCCTAATTACTCTCAATTCCCTAATTATTCTCACCCAAAAGGTCGCTCCCACTCTCTCGGCATGCTGAGACCTCGGAGCTACCTGGCCGAACACTTCAGAGTAATTAAACAAAAATAAAATATCAAATGGACTGTGAAGTGTGGATCGGCTTGGAAGAGCCGCATGGGGAATCGTAGGTGAACGTGTCTGTGTGTGTGTCATGGTCAGGCAGCAATGAGTGTGTGTGTGTGTGTGTGTGTGTGTGATCCTACAGAGTGGTGGCACTGGGACAGGCCAGGGTGAGGTTGTTGAACTGTGTGATGAATGCTGGACTCTAACTGGGACTGAAGGGGAGCCATTAAACCCTTCTCCTTGATCACCTCCTCTGGAGCTGTGCTGGAAGCCACCGGGGATACGCAGCAGGCCCGACAGCAGAGGACACGCAAAGACACACACATCCCGCACATACACATGCTGATCCACGTCGGTTTGGCTCCATGTTCCTCGGGATGAGGAATTATCCTGCAAATTGCTGCATTGAAATGTTTGAAATTCTGCACTGGCGGCTACATGTAATTAAACGTAATCCCTTTGCTTGTTTGGAACACATGGCAAAGCATGCTGGGAGGAAACGCTGAGCCAGCGGTGTTTCAGCCAGTGAAGCATCTCTGCTGCATTTCATTTACATCGGAGCATTTAAGATGCTGTGTGTTTCTGTGTGTGTGTGTGTATGTGTGTGTGTGTGTGTGGGGGGGGGGGGGGGGGGGGCTCCAGAACACAGGCTGCAGCTCACCCACAACTGTTTGTTTCAGGGGGCAACAAACTTGTGTCCTTCTGGTTTTAGGACGACCTCTCCACAGTCAATTTACCCAAGGTTTCCTCAGTGCTACTCAATCAGGCGAACCCCTGCAGTGCACACGCACACACACACACACACACACACACACACTGTACACAGCACCGGGGACCTGACATGGCCCTGAAGGTCACCAGTGACAAAACAGCCCCGGCTCCCCTGAGGTCCAGAGTGACTTTCAGACTCCCCCCCCCGGTCACTTTTGCCACTTTCACTTTGAGAAACGTCGGCTGCTGATTTTCTGCATATTACTGTGATAATCCACGTGCTGGTGTTTGGATTAAAGCCATGACGGATGTCTGACTTCGGGGAAGAGATCTTTTTTTTCCACTCCTGCCCAAACACGCTTTGTCGCTGGAGTCGTGCATTTTGCACACTGTGAAAAATGTGTTTATCGGTGGTTTAAACGGCCCTACTGTACATATAAGCTCTATGAGATTGTGTAACGTTTATTTTTGCCCGGATGGTGGGTCAGACGTCGAGAACCGTTGCGGGATATTTTCAGAAAGTAATTTCCGCAGCTGTCAGTCACAAAATATCACCCACACACTCAGTCTCTGTCGGCACATCAGAATCACTCCGTTTGGGTGACACTAACAGATAGTGTATTAGAAAGGGTTTTAAACCGCAAACCGATGAAGGCGCTGAGTAAATAACACTTCAGTAATCCCTTCACACACTCTTTACGTAACATTTTATACAACACGTTACAGGGACTTGAAAGGCTGAAGTGCTGCTGAAACACCACAGAGACAGAGTAAATAACTTTTTGGTGAAATGACAGGATAAATAAAGGTTTATTTGTTTAATCATGAGAGCAACCAACATGTTGGGGAGACGTAAGTGGCGTCTGGCCGGTGTCGTGCAGGCTCAAAAGGTTAATGAGGTGCGTGTTCGCTCGGAGGAGAGGAGACAACGATGCTCTTTACGGAAGAGGAGGCGTTGTACACCCGAGGGGGCGCCATAATGACACCCCTCAGATCTCATTATCAGGCTTATTGATTGGTCATGGCCACCTGCCCCTCCGCCCACGCACACACACACACACACACACACACACCCAGACACACAAACATCAGCACAACAGTGGAAAATACGACTTCTAGAACACTGGACATTTATTCACGTATCCCTTTCATAGGTTAACAAACCAAAAGGTTTTAGTCAATCTGTGCTAGATATGGATTCTCCATTTACAGCCATCCGCCCACACACACACACACACACACACACACACACACACACACACACACACACACACACACTCATAACAAAACACACATTCGAACAAATACACCCGGGAAAGTACCGTGCTCCACATCCATAAACGTACTTACACAAACCCACACAGCCTCTCCACAGGCGATGAACACACACACACACACACACACACACTTATAGACACTTTAAAATACATGGATGTTTTCAGCCCCTGGTGTGAAGCTGCCATTTTGTTCCAAGAGAAAATTGCTTTGATTAAAATTAGCACAGTGATAATAGATGTATGTCCAGCTGGGCTGTCAAAGGTTTGAGGACTCACCGCTGCACACTTACTGTCGGGAGATGAACCGCGGGCGGGAACAGCCAGTGACGTTCAGCCACCAGGACGTAACACACTGTGGGATCCTGCAGAGGAAGCTTTTATTGTGAGAATGTAGAAATGGAAAAACAGATCTACACATTACCTCCCTTTCTATGAGACGTTTCTACAAGTCGTACATGATCACAAGTTTCTACTTCTTACTTCTACTGTACACTTGTAGGTGTTTACATTGAAGGATGCTTTGTGGATAAGCTGTAACTCTTGTATTTTGGTGTCACCCCATAATTTCTTAATCTCAATTGACAAGACTCCACTCTGAGGGAGATGGAGCTCCAAAACCTTCAGTGCTACCATGGATTTATCTGATTTTGTAAATGGATTTAGTTTCAGTTGAAGCAAACTGGTCATGTGACCCCATACGCAGAGCATGTGGGTAATGTATAAAACTGGTAATGTATAAATGCAAAATTAGTGTTTCCATTATCATATCATATATTTCCATCATTATCATAATATAATATCCTAAAATCAATTAGCATAATAGAAGTAGCTGGCACAACGTTTTTTTTATATTTCCATCCATACATTCTCTTAACCCATGTTATACCTACATTAACAGGTGTCACAGGGGTCTTCTGTGGACACACACACACAATTCACACACATCCTCACACCTAGGGGCAATTTAGAGTCTCTGACTGATCCAAATGCTTGTTTTTGAGAAACCCCACACAGACATGGGGAGAACATGCAAACTCCATGTCCTTGAACAGAGCTGAGAGTCAAACCCGGGTCCATGCCCCCCACTGTGCTGTAAAAGTTGTCTAAAAAGAGAGCAAGTGTTATTGTGCTCCGGACAAGAGCATCAAATGTGCTATTTCTTGGCAATAAAAAGTTCCAGGAACTAGGCTGGCCAAATTACCTTGCCAGTTACATAACGGCTGTGGAGGTGAGCGTTGAAGGTCCCAAAGAACTCCGGCAATAAATCTAATTAAGGCCTCGCTGCACGTACGACACGTCTGCCACCGCTCTCACGCTCTCATTTCCCTCCTGCCCTAACACCGGAGCCCCGACTCGCTCCGCTGAGCCCACAGGTGAGCTGACGGCCACCACCTGGCAGCACGGCGCCAGCAGGCGGCACAGATTGCACAGATGCCACTGGTTCGCCCACATGGTCGCCATGCGGACTGGAAGAGCAGTTTAAAAATGGAGGGAGGGAGGGAGGACTGAAGCATTGGAGGCTATAGGAGAGAAGGCAGAGCGCATTGACGTGTGACAAACAGAGAGATGAGTGGAGCTTGCTTTGAAGATGTTCTATTATTTGTTTGCCTTCTTTAATATGGAGGTAATTTGTTTAGTGTTTTTCACCACTGGCGTCCGAAACCAGAAAGATGTTTTGATTGATTGAGTGGAAGCAAAGCTGAAACTCGTGGCTGTAAAATAAAACATTTCTGCATTAAATCCATGTTCAGAATATGCCTCTTTTTTTTTTCCTCTGGCATTCCTTGTTCAAGCAAAGTCATCTGTGCAGCTCTAAGCTGAACCGCAGCGATTTGGATCAGTCCTGTAATGGAGGGCATCCACAGCAGAGCAGGCTGTGACCAAACAAGCTGCTCTGAGGAGGAAAACAGTGGGAGGAGAGAGAGAAACATCTCTACCTGCAAATACACTGAGCCAGCAGGTCACCCCTGTTACTTGAGCATTGCATCACATAATCGCTACATAGTTTTCAAGGACAGGGAATTTATCTATTTCAGGTGTTTATTAAAACAACTGTCTGTCTGGGTCTGGTGCAATCAAAAGTTTCCAGTAATAGTTTATTGTAGCCACAGTTTTAAAGGAAGATATCATGAATAGTTAAGAATCACAAAAGAGATTGTGAGCGTTGTTTTATTACTGTAATATGGAGTAATCCAAAGTATTTAGAGTATGCTACATACATTGAGTAATACAGTAGAAGTACATTTTAAAGGCGACATAGACATGGTTGAACTGAGAGTTTATCTTGTTTTCTGGTGTTGGATGCTACCTTAATGCACAAGCCCTTTTACAAGCCTGTTTTTCTGTGTCCAAATAAAACTCTGTCTCTGCACAGATTGTATTTCTGCAAAGATCATGCACAGTTCGCTGCTGTTCCAGTAGCTTTTGTGCTGACTGGCTGTCTCGCCTGCCACTGATAAGAGCAATTGTGCAACTTTATGTTGATAACATCACAACTTTTGCCTTTTTTAAGTGGTAACTACTCAAAGGAGGAATCAGATACTTGGGCAGGAGGGGGTTCAGGTTTCTCCATAACACATTTCACATCATATTGTGCCACTGTTTGGCTTAACCCATTTGTTTAGCTGTCATTTCATTCATAAATCCATTATCTTAACTATGTTACTATGTTGTACCCCAATGGCGCTGTAGGGGTCTGCTGGTGTCTATGTCCAGCTCACACAGACCAAAGGCAGGAAATACACACACACACACACACACACACACACACACACACACACACACACATTCACTCTTACACTCAAACCCAGGGGCAATTTAGAGTCTCCGTTCGACCTTGACGCATGATTTTGGACTGTGGGAGAGAAGCCGAGTACCTGGACTAGTAAACCCATGCAGACACAAGGAGAGAACATGCAGGATTGGGGTGTTAACTTGGCACCCGCTTCACTGTGAGGCAATGTTATATACAACACATACATTTGTCCAAAACGAATCTATGAATGCAGGCAGATGTTTGTGGACCTGCCATTTTTGGTCTGGAATAAACCATCTTTACTCAGCTAAGCAATCAGTAAACAATGTTATTGTTTTTTTTCATTCTAGGTCCCCTTTAAAAGTAACCTCTCATTGTTGGCATGTGTGTGTGTGTGTGTGTGTTATTCCAACAGGAAGTTAATTGTGACAATTATTGGAAGTTAATCGTGGCATTTGTGTGCAAAGTCTCGCTCGGGCTGCACCCTCGCACTCCTGCAGGTGCAGATGTTTGGCTGTCAGCAGGCAGCTGTGCTGTGCATTGTTTATTTATGTATTATTGTGTTGGGGGGCACCTTTGTGATTGGCTGCGGGCCCCGGAGGAGGCCGGAGTGGGTGGGGAGCTTTAACAGCCTGTGCCTGCCCTCCTTCGTGTCTCCCGGCAAAGCAGCAGCAGCATCAGAGGAGCAGCAGGAGGAGGAGGTGGAGGTGGAGGAAGAAGAAGAAGAGAGACGAGCGCATCCCTAAAGTTTAAGGGCTGCGGGCGGACACACGTCCAGGACACCTGATCAGGTTCGTGCAACAGTCTGATCGATATTTACCATCACACCTGTCACGGCGAGCGGCACGAGCAGGGCGCACGTCACAAACACAGTGAAAAGACGACAAAAGCAAAGGAACGAGGTGCGATCGCGGAGCTCCGTGGAGGAATGACTTGCATGTCTTTTAGCGCTGTTTTGCAGTTTGCTGTGGCGAGGCGACTTTGAGGCTGCGCCAGGCTCCTCCGCTGCTAAACTTTCCAAGTTAATGCAGATGTGCCGTCGTTGTCCTGCAGTCCAGCCTGTCGAGTCAGTTTAAGTTGATGCTGAGAGCACACGAGTCGGACAGCGGGACGGAGATGCCTCTGGAAACAAGCAAGAGACTCTGTTTGTGTGTGTGTGGGTGTGTGCGTCTGTGTGTGTCTCAATGAGATCAAACTAACGTGAGACAAAACACTTTTATTTAATCCGGTCATTTGCTCCAGATGAGGAAAAACAGGTGTTTTAGTCATTTCATAGGTGCAAAAAAAATGTATGGAAACCTGCTTATTTTGATTTATTTGAACGCAGGAAAGCACCAGGTTACCACATCATGGACCAATGTGCCATGAAATTAGCCTGCAATGACAATGCCTGTGTGTCATGATAAAACTCCCTCTACCCTTTTTACCCCGGGGTAAGGCACCTCCAGCAGATGTGGACTGAATTATAGTCCTAGATAGGGATACTGTGTGTGTGTGTGTGTGTGTGTATGCTCCCATGTAGCACAGATGCATACATCCTAAACAGCTGGCAGTGGAACATAAATGAATTTCATTTAGTTCTGTCACTCAGGGTACAAATCTAATTTTCCTGCATGACGCTCTCTCGGGTTTTGTGGTTGATGCTGTTGGGTGGGGGGGGTAAAAAAAAACTGTGTTGTCGTCCATGCACCGGGGTCTGTGATGGACTCCTGTCACTTACCGTGTAATTTGATCCACTTCCAAGATGTGTAGGCGTGGGCTTTGGCCTGATTATTTATCCGGAGGGACTGTAAAATCTGTGCCAGGCGTTGGTTGGCTGGTTGGTTGCAGCCCTACCTGGCTTCCGTATATATTCTCACATTACAGTGACAACTGCTGAATAATTAACAGCACAGTGTTAACAGTAATGAGTAATCTGAGTTATTGGTATCTGGAATCTGATGGCGTCTCAGACCCAGGTTGACTCGCCTGATTAAAAGGTAAAGCATAGTTGGGTATCTTCAACGTGCGGCTGGAGGCTACATTTCAATAAGGTTAAGAGTCTGCACACAGTTTTTTAATAAAACAAAAACAGCAAAAGAGGGAGCCCATTAAGCCCATTGTCCTCTATTTCGCCTCTATAAAGGATGTTCACTGAAACGTTGAGGTTTTACTGCAATACAACTTATTAAAAGAACAAAGAAACGTACAACTTTAACATTTCAGAAAGTCAATTGAACCAAGGGTGTCTAGCTGAATCATTGGGAAAATCTGCAGAAAACTTGTCAGAAAATGCTACTAAAAATGCTAAAATGTAATATACGGTGTCTATATCTATCCATCTGTCTGTCTGTCTGTCTGTCTGTCTGTCTGTCTGTCTGTCGAGGTTAACCACACATTCGATATGTCCATAGAGAGAATGACCATACGATAGTCTGCGGCTGCTCTAATGCACCGACTGTTTACCATTGTGATGAATGCGCGGCACGCTGTGGTAACAGGGATCGGCAGGACGCTGTCAGAGTCATCATGTGATGACCTGTAATGAGAGGAGAGATGGAAAAGAAAGAGAAAACCAGAGTGGGTTTACCCACAAAGCCCCGCTCCCACCCTGTCAGGGTATCCAGTGCTGCCCGGAGCACATTAGCCAATCAGGTCCTCGGCCACGCCGCTGTCTCACTGTGTCACTGCCAATCTGTGTTATTACACTCGATATCTTAGATCATTTCTTCTCTATTGCCTTGCCCACACTGTTCAGACCTTGTTTGGAGGCAGCTGAGCGAGGCCGTAAAAAAGTGGCAGAAGTCTCTCGCTCCGCTCGCAGCCTCCATTTAAATTTCATGCCGGCGTGCGGCTCGCTTCAGAAATGACTTTTCTCACGCTGAGGCGAGCGACGAGAAATCACCTGTGAATTTTGTGGCACTTCAGTGTATTGCCCCTGAAATAATAGCAATGTCGCACCGAGCGTGATTCAATTTGGCTGTATATGGCGCGCCGACGGAGCGCACGCGGGGCCATAAACGGCCTATTTGCCGTCTCGTAAAAGAGACGACTCCGCTCACATGACCTCCAGGTGAGACAGTGGAGAACACCTGGGGACGGAGGAGACGCTGTCGAGGGAACGCTCGTTCCCCCGCCCCTGACAAGTGACGGTGAGGCGTTCCTCCAAGATGTAACGGTTTTGATTTCCTGTTGAAGATTGGCCATCAAATATTCATCAGGCCCATAATCTATAGCCCTTTGATAAGCGACACCAGGCCCAGGATTTATTGTCCCTGCTCAATCTCCACTCCGAGCCTCCTGCTCCCCAGAGCAGCCCCCAGTCTATTAACTCCTGTGGAAATGCTAGAAGAGAGCCAATTCACTTATTGGAATGAAATCTGCTGATGGACCGTGAAGTAAAGTGTGCAGATAAGCTCTCCTTTCTTCTTCTTCTTCTACCCACAGATATGTTTGGTTTTCCCCTTTGCGGGTCTGCAAAGGCTGTGAGACCTCTGTGTCTCTCCCACTGTGAGCCCCGTAATCAAATCAGCAGAGCACACTCCCGTCAGTCCTGCAAGGTGATACGGCCGCGTCTTTGCTCCGACTTTTCCTCTGTGGTCTAATCCGAGCTTAGGAGTCCAACCGGTGGCTCCGATTGTCAGTGTTGGATCAGAGGGCCGAGCTGCGCCCTGCTGAGGGAAGTTATTTCAGCTTCGCTGTTCACTGAATCAGCACTTTGCCATTGTTGAGTGTTTAAAGCTCCTCTTCTTTTCTGTAAAGGTGGACTGGATTAGCTGGAAATTGCACCCCTGATATTGTCCTCTCACTCCCATGGGTGTGGGGCCATCTGTGCTCCTGCATCGCTGACTGAAAAGCATTGTTTTACATCCTGGCTCGACTCGGGTCGTTTCCTTTTTTACTGTCTCAGAGAAGCTTTCTGACTTAACTCTCTTTTTTCCCCTCAATTTTATTAGTTTTTCCAGTAAATCAATTGAACATTTATTTGCAGCATGTCCTGAAAATAAAATACAATAAACACAAAACAAAGTATGCAAATGCAAACCAGCTGCACCCATCAAATTATTACAATTACGACTGGGGCTCCCCACCCCCCTCCACCCACCCAACATAACCCTCCCCAAGCATCCCCATTTGTGCCACTGACGTCTGCATTGCCAAATAAATGACAGAAATGTAAATTATTATTGCACTGCAAAGGATAATTGAAACAGTGTCAGTACATAAACAACATTACAAAACAGAACACACAATAATAAACACATTGGATGAGAGCAAAGCCGAGTGATGCATGGAATGAGTGGTTTGCACTGTAAGAAGATCCCAGGTCTGACTCTCTTTGTCAAGTTCTCAAGGTCATTTTGAGACTCTCTCAGTTGTGCCTAGGTGTGAGTGTGAATGTGTGTGTGTGTGTGTGTGTGTGTGTGTGTGTGTGTGTGTGTGTGTGTGTCTATGATCTCTGTCCAGATGTATGCTGAAGACAGACTTCATGCAACACTGCTCAGGTATAAAGAGGGCAAGATAAAGGATGGATAGGTGAAAGTGGCAGTTTGCATGTACCTGCCTCTATTCAAGTGATTCCCCAGTGAATGAGAGAGCACATGACTATGATGAAGCAGCAGTTTGGTGAGTTTCTTCCTCAGTTCCTCCTTTGATTCCGGCTCCAACGTGGGATTTGTCAGGCTCTGCTTTGTCGATCTGTTTGTCTTTTTATGTTAAGAATCTTGTGAACTGACACTCCCAGTAAAGTAGAATTTAACTGAATAGTTATTAAATGCACTTCCTGTCTCTCATACCAACCCAAGAGGCAGATCCAACAGCTAATTGATTGAGTAATAATCGACTAATACAATAACTGACAACTATCTTAAAGCATATTTGTCTCTGCATCATCTTTCTAAACGTCAATATTCTCTGGTTTCTTTAGCCTCTATGACAAAAACTAATACTAATAATACAGACAGATCGACCATGAAACCTTTTGTTGCAACCCTATAGTCCAAATCTCTCTGAAATCTTGCCTTTAGGGGTATATTTGGTTTCTATCCCGTGTCAGGAAATGCCTGTTTTGTCTGATGCATCTTGACAAGGTTGGAGGAGCAGGTTCCTTCCAGGAGAGACTGATGAAGGAGGTCAACGCTATGACTGCTTTGCCTTTAAGGAAGCAGAGGTAAACGGAGTGTTTTTTTGTAGTTGTTGTTGTTTTTGTGCTGACTGAGCGCTGCCAGCCTGGCTCTGTGTGGGCAGTGCATGTAATATATATGGCGCTGGCCGTGACCGCCTGGCACCGGCTGCCAGGCGTCCCCGTGGACTGGACAGAGCGGCTGCCTGATGGAGGGAGAGTGCTGTCCCCTGACTTTCAGACTGCTGACATCTCCATATCGCTGCAGCAGCGCCTGACGCTCTCATCCGTCCTCGATCTCATCTCCTCTCTCCTCCGCACCTCTCGGTATCTGATGGATGCCACCCGACCCCTCTCTCGGCTCCCGGGGCCGACGCGGACCTCTGCTCCGTCTGAGCGTCAGACGTGAATCATAGGGATTACCGCTGCTGCTCTCCACCTTCTCCCCTCACTCTGTCTCTGCTCCCCTCCTGCCTCCTTCTCTTACCTCATCTGTTCTACTGACATCCTCTCACCTCAGCTCCCCCCCACCCCTACACCCCCACCCCCACACCCCCACCACCTCCTAGCCAGCAGCAGGGGGTCCACTCAAGGTGCATTATAGGTGTCGTCTGGCCACGTTAGCACCTTCCACACTATCTATCTATCTATCTATCTATCTATCTATCTATCTATCTATCTATCTATCTATCTATCTATCTATCTATCTATCTATCTATCTATCTATCTATCTATCTATCTATCTATCTATCTATCTATCTATCTATCTATCTATCTATCTATCTATCTATCTATCTATCTATCTATCTATCTATCTATCTATCTATCTGTCTACCTATCTAATGTATGTTATTTACATAACAGACTGAAGGTCATACAAGTACTAATGCCAGTAGCACAAGCCAGACAAGACAGAAAATTTGATTAAAACAAAAAAGGAATGTGATAAATAATAAATAAATAAATAAATGAAAATACCATTCACAGAGTGCAGAGTAGATTACATGTCCAAATTAAAACCTGTGTTCATGAGATAAGAAAAATAGGTAATTGTTTCACATTTCACAAAATCTAAATCTGAATATAAATCACAAAATCAATTTTCCCAGTGCCTGTGCCTGTACCTTGTGTGAAGGGGTATGATCTCACAAATCCTGCCTGCTAAAAACGAAGGAGAGCAATCTCTCTTGCAGTTCAGGAGGGCTGAGCTGATAGGCCATTATGTTCAACTGTCCTTTAATCAGAGTAAGATCCTCAGATGATTCAGCAGACACCTAAGACTCCTTCACTTTGTGACTCACTCCCCATCACCATCACCATCACACATCCATCCACCCACTCTTTCTGACCTGTCTCCACTTGTGGACCCTTACTCCTCATCGCTGCATTAATATGAATTAGATTTAGGATGGAGGTGGATATGGACGGATGGGCTGACGTTTATTCGTCCGGACGTGGTGGGACGTTCGGAGAAAGGCAGAAGGTGTGAGGGTGCAATTTTAAGGAGCGAACTGATGGCAGCGATGGTCAGACATGACAGAGTTGATGACGGCGATGAAGTGGTGAGGGAGGCGCTCTCTTTTCGTGCCTGTCAGCATGTCGGCCTCAGTCAGGTGGATGTCTGGAAGCGACAAATAACGTGTGTTTCTGGGTTCTCCTGCCAGTCAGACCCCGAGGCGCCTCGGACCAAAAAAAGAATCATATTTAAAGCTTAAAGTCATGACTCACCTCGCTCCGCAGGTGTTTGCTTTCAATCTTTTTTTAAAATGATTTTTATCTGCGATGATGTTTTACGTGACAAGCTCGCTTTATTGAAGCGGCCACGGCGAATATTTAGAGCGATATCCTCGGGCTTCGAATCAAAGCGCTTTGGAAATTCACTTTTTTTGAGCTTTTGAAACATAGGAACATTACGAGGGTGAAGTGAATTCACTGATATTGCATTGTTTTTTGGGGGGAAAGGGAAAGGTTTTTGTAAATGTCAACATCGCAGGTTTGCTTTGTTGTCACTCAAAATCCATTGAACTTATTTCAAGTTATGTTTTTTCACCGTTGGTTGACTTTCCAAAGAACTCTGTCTACAATATAGCACATATATCCAAGTATAAACCAAATGAATGTTTGTAAATGTATGTCACTGTGCATGTATGCAGACCATCTCATTGTGTTGAAAGCTATAATTATGTAAACAGAGCCTGCAGCACTTATCTTTGTATCTTTGTTGCTGTCTGAGCCATTTTTTGCAGATTCACCGTTTAAGTCAGATTTTATGGAGCAGAGCGTAGGTGAGAGCATAGGACACAATATTAATGAGTGTAATTGGCAGTCTTCTCCGATCAGGACACTCCTACTGTGACTGTCTGACTCTGTCTTCTGCACCCAAGTCAACCTTTTCTCTGTCTGCACCCTTTACAGTATCCTTGTACTTGCAGGTTACACATTACTATTAGTAAACGTGCTAGTTTTAACGGTCGAATCGCATGTGTTTATCGTATCAGAAGTCGTCATATAGAGCGGCTCCAGGCCGTCCTCTGTATAATATTTATGATGTGCAGCAGAGGGTCCGACGTGCGGGGCCGGCTCCTCCACAGAGATCCAGAGCCGACTGGCTCGGAGCGTTTCCCCCCGGTGGGCGTCAGGCACGCCGACGCTCCAGGCTGTCAGGGAGAATGACACAAACAACCAGGAGAGAGGACGGGCCAGATTGGACACTAAATAGAAGGGGAGCGGCTCCCCTCCTCCTCCTCCTCCTCCTTCCCCTTTCCCTGATGTCTGAGGATCTGATGCCACTTGGCATTTTTGGTCGCACCGTGCGGCAGACAAGCCAATCAGAGGAGACTCTGTTCAGCATCTGTGTCTAAATCAGGCCTCGCTGTGTTCAGGTAAAACAGGAAATGAGTGCAGATCTGGAATCTGGAATAGTTTGAATATTGATGCAGGGTGACCTTGAAAACCCTAAAAAGAAAAAAAATTGCTGATAAGGAGAATGGACTGTGCGTTCACCTGTGCGGCTGATGAAATGATAGATCGCAGGCAGTTTGGAAGATGGAATTGCTCAGCCGCATTGACAATCACACCCGGCTTGTTTTCCTCCCTTTGCTCCGTCATCTGTGCCCCACTCCATTTGTCTTTCTCTCCGTGTCTCCCTCCCTCGTTCATTTCTCCCGCTTCACGACATTTTAACTTTCCCCGCGCGTCGGCGTGAACGGCTTCCCGCCGTTTTGCACCGCTCTGTCTCTCCGCTCAGCAGCCGGCCGCTAAACAGATCCTCAGAGCCTTCAGAGAGACGAGGGGCGGAGCGCGAGCCTGTATGACAGCGGGCAGGTTCCTGACCAACACGTCAATATAAAGTGTATTGCCCTCTCGGTTGTGTCGGCGTGCCTTCTTTTTGTTTGAAAAGGTCAGCAGTCTTGAGTGCTTTCCTCTCTCTCTCTCTCTCTCTCTCACTCTCTCTCTCTCTCTCTCTCTCTCTCTCTCTCTCTCTCTGTACTTCTCATTTGCATGTACGCTCAGTGAAAGAACAGGGCGCTCTCTCCCCTCACCGTGTCTTTATATCAGCCTCACAAATACACACCTCGTTGTGCGTGCCCAGGTGTGTGTGTGTGTGTGTGTGTGTGTGTGTGTGTGTGTGTGTGTGGGGCGCTGGGCGGCCTGCTGTGGCGGAACAGCAGAATATTTAATTGCCCGACTTTATCACCATTACTGTAGCCACTGAGTGTCTGCCAGCCTAATTATGACGGGGGCTATCTGAGGAGCTGGCTCGAGGGGAGCGGAGCCGCCGGCCAAACAGAAAGCACTCCGCAGACACTTCCTCTCTCAGGTGCTAAAAATACCTGCACGGCTCGCAGGGCGACCGAGCCCTTCCCTCTTGTTCTTCCCTTTTTTACGATTCGTAGCGCGAAAGGCGAGTCGTTTGAAAGTTGGTTAAAGTCTGGGTGTTTGTGGAAGGTGTTTGTTGTTGTGCACACGGCTGGGCTCAAGGTGACCTGTTCCCCGTCGTCCTCATTAGCCACAGACAGCGCCGGCGGTGTCAGCTCCCCCGAGGTGGCGATTGAACCGAGACAAAGAGAATCACAGCGAAGAGGAAATCAAACATATCAATGAGGCGTAATGATAGATGGCTCCTCTGAGTCGCGGTCGGTGAGTAAACGTGATGCGCAGAGGGTCGTCCAGAGGAGCCCCTGGATCCTCCGCTGCCCCGGCTTTTGCCTTTTCTTCAGCTCCACTTTATCTTCATAGGCAGCAAATTGGAAGGGGTTAATTCAATTCCCAGCAGGCTGTGGCTGAGACTGGGGACATTTACAACCTCTCTCTCTCTCTCTGTCTCTCTCTCTCTCTCTCTCTCTCTCTCTCTCTCTCTCTCCTTTCTCGTTGTTTTTAAGTCTAATTACTTTTAGAGAGTGGCTTTACTCAGGCCATGAATAATGACGAATCAAGGCTGTCTCGTTCTGTGCTTGGCCCTGGAAAGGCCACGGCCTCGGTCTGTGGAGGGGGAGGACAGAAGCAGTCTGTGGTGGTCCTGTTGAGAGCGTTATGATCTCTGTGTTTATGCGAAATTTGAATCAAATTGTGATGTTTTTGGTAAAGTGTCAACACCGCAAAAGCTGCATGTCTCAGATCTTTCAACTCACCCTCAACAACAGAATGAAATCCTCCAGTATTGATTAATCATTTTTTTAATGGCTAAAATCACATAACCACTGAGGAAAAATTAGCCTAAATACATCAAATCCATTCATCCATATTAGGGCGTAACCTTTTAATGCCACATTCTTTAACCCCCATAAACATTCAGTGTATACATGGGTCAATACATATATGTGCATCCAGTCTTTATTAGTATACAGTTCTTACTGAAGAACATTCATTTACATGTCAAATCACCCTAAGTTTCTGTGAATGTAATCGAATGAATGATTTCAATTGAATTAGTTAACCTTGATTGTAGTTTGAATGTGGGATATGTCTTTGTATGTGTGTGCACCATGTCACATGTGTGCCTACCTCTGCACTCGCTCCACCGTGAGTGCATGTGATTTTGAATATGAGGATGTTTTCTGTGCTCTTGTGTGTGCGTGTGTGTGTGTGTGTGTGAGGAAGAGAGAGAGAGAGAGAGAGGGAGAGAGAGAGAGAGATGTCCATTTAAGGGCTTTTTGATGAAGACTGACGAGTGTCCGCTTCGCTTCCCTTCATCTCCGGGGGTCTCGCTGGTGCTTTGAGGAAGTGTCCTGGAGGAGAAATGGAGTGGTCAAGAACTAATGCGAGTCCAGCGAGACGAGGCTGATGGACGACAGCGCGCGCGTGTGTACGTGTGTGTCTGTACGGTGTGTGTGTGTGTGTGCGTGCGTGCGCGTGTGAGGCTGATGGAGGGCGATGGTGGGAGTGAGACTTAACGAAGAGGAAAATAAGCTGAGCAATCTCTGTCTGTCCTCCCCTCTGCCTCCCAGTGACTTATTCACGCACACACACACACACGCACACACACACACACACGCACAGACACACTCATGCTCACACCTTGGCAGCCCATTACTGAACTATCTGACCACTGACTGTATAAAGCCTTGCGGCAAAGGCAGGAAATACAGTATCTGTGCCGTTTCAGTGTCTTTTTTTCTTAACCTGAAGCCGCTAATGACGACCGCAGCTATTTGCTTAAATAAATCAATGAACGTGTGGAGGAAATGGTTCGCCTGTTTTTGTGTGGCGTGACAGATTTCACCGTTTCAGACGAAGCAGACGCTTTCTCTCCCTCTCTCCACTCGCTCAGGCCATTCCCTCTCCCTCTATTTATCATCCTCTCGCTCTCAGTGACGAGTCAGTGAGAGATAATGGAGACACAGATAATTACAGGCCGGATAGGATCAGATGAGGAGGTGATGTTTGTACCTTTTACATTCAAAATGGAAATTACTCCCGTGTGTGGGTTTCACACACAATGGTCTTTGTGGTGTGTGTGTGTTTTGCACCCACTTTTGTTTTAAGTGTGTGAATGCGTGTGTTAAAAGCTGTTGTGTGTCTGTGTGTGTGTGCGTAGGCAGATTGTTATGCATCCCAGCGTGTTTATATCGCTCTTCCTCTCCCTCAATGTTGCATCCAAAACAACCCCATATTCCTGCATCAGAATGACCTTTGTTCCCTCTTTCCTGCATTAAATCTGCCAGTGTCATTAGGTGACTATGTACTTTTAAGCGTCAAGGTTACCATGCAGTTTTTCTGCATTTGTGCCACTGTTTGAAAACGTGCAAAAGCAGAATAAGCAAAAAACTAACAAACCTTTCTGTTTGCATGGTCTGCATGGGTGTGCATGCAAAAACATTCATGTTTCGATCAATTAGAGACTCTACATGCCATCCACCAGCACCATCATCATTGGGTCAAAGCAGGTAAAGTAGACCGATGGATACTTATCAGTGTTTTGTTGTTCCTTATGTTCTCACGATTCTTTTGAAATTACAGTTGTCATATTCTACATTACATGCAATGATGCACTGAAAGATTTTGCATATTTCAAGTAAAATGAAAAGAAGACTCTTTGGAGCGCCTCAGAGGTATTGAGTGTAATTTGCAGTCCCACATCCGGGATTTCACGGTCCTGCAGGTACAGTCTGACATTTCCCCTGATCAGCTTTCCAGCGGCCTGGCTTATCTCAAACAGATCTCACAGCAGCTCGCCAATTAGCAGAACACTCTCAGAGCCTGCGGCAACTTCACAAGTAACAGCCCAGAAGAGGTGTGAGAGCATCTGAGAGAGCAAAGCTGCAAAGCGGGCTCAAAACTATCAAAATAAAAGCCAGGCAGCAGATGTGTGTCAGTGTGCGTCGTTATTGTGTCCTTGACAACAGTTTCAAGGTTTCCTCGTCTATTTTTGGGTTTTGCAGAGAGCCCGAGCCCAGGCTCGCTCACACACACCCACACACACGCACACACACACACAGTGGGCCTGTTTGTACACACTGAGAAGTGCACATTCATTCACAGTGTGAGTGCCACCTCCCAGGTGTGTCATCCCGCAGCCAGCCTGTGTCTGGTGCACCAACCACCCTGGAGACGCTGGCTGATGAAGTAGCAGATAGAAAACCTTTGAACTGAAAGTGACAGAGAGAGAGAGAGAGAGAGAGAGAGACAGAGAGAGAGAGAGACAGAGAGAGTATAGAAAAGGCATTTTGCCATGGTCATGCAGAGGAAAGTCAGGCCGGCTTGTGCCAGCGAACCTCTCGTCTCTCCTCTGTACTGCTGCCCGTTCACCGCAGGAACGTCTGTTCCACTCATCCATCTTTACCTCCTCCATCAATCTCCGTAATTTGCTTTTCATCTTCCTCTGTTTTCTGTCTATCCCACAGTCCTATTTCTATCAGAGAGGCCTGAGTCATGCGCCTGTTGTTTTATCTCTCCTCGTCCCATAATTCTCTCCCCATAGGGACGAGGACTACATCGCCGTAAATTTGTCATAACTTTGGATCTAACTTAATCTCTGCACCTTCAGCCATTGTCACTTGTACAATGTGGGGAGATTCAAACGCACTTTGAACCTGAATTTGTGCCTGTTTCTTTGTCCCTCCGTCTCACTCTCCCATCTTTTCACCTTTGTCTCTGTTCAGCATCTCTCCACACACACACACACACACACACACATTGCATATCTCTGTGTATCATGTTTGTCTAAGCAAATAGCCCCGTCACCACTCTGCTCAGATGGGCGAGCAGGTAAAAATGCTCCTCGAGTCACATTTCCTCACGGATTGGAAACCCGGCCCGCCACAGGAGACATGATTTTGGATTATTAATGAGGCTGCAACACACTTTGTCTTTCCCTCCATCATGTGAGCAAACGAATGGAAGGAGCGAAGGAGGGAGAGAGAAGAGAAGGGGGTGGAGGGGGGGTCAACAAGTGAACAAATGGGCCTCTGTAACCGTGCACTGACAAATGAGGTTGATGTAATGCGGTATCAGTGTTTATAATCGTGCATTCATTACTGCTAATGTGGCCGTAATGACAGTATAATCAGCGTGCTAATTGAGTGTCGTTACAGCGGATGTCCACAGAGGCCCAATGTCACTGTCATGGTTACTTATGGAGCGAGCGGGGTGGTAATCATCACATTGTGTGGTGTTTCAAAGAGGAAGGAAGGGATGACTTAATCGGCGCCTCATGGTGCTCGTTAAAAACGATCAGTCCTAATGGAAAACTTGTGTAATGCTCTATTCTGAGGTGGTGTCGGACTGTAAAGATTAAAAGTCTCCCCCCTCCGTTAAAGCTTTATTAGTGACATTTTTTGGCCGTTACCTCAGCGCCTTGCTAACCAGCATCCCCGTGTTCTTCCAGGTGAAAGGAGTCGGCGTGCTGAGTTCGGATGTGCTTCGCCGGGAACGTCCGATGGCACCCGGTCACCTCTCTGCTGAGCGGACCGCTGGAGCAGCCCCTCCCAGCATCAGTCTGGATGAAGCCATCTCTCACTTGTGACGCTTAACCAAACCTCCTCTCTGACGCCTTGACAACCTCCCTGTGTTTTTGCAGAGATCGCGGCTTCAACTTATTTGACCGCTCTGACCCACTTTGCAAAAGGCAAACGCTGCATTTAAGCTGGCAGCATCGGGTGACACTGTTTTACATTCGACGCCATTGATCCACTGACCCGCTGATCTAATTAGCCATACTGATGCACTCACAGAGCCACACCTGCACTCGCTGGCTCTCCGCAGGTGTTCGCAGCGCTCCAGCAGCTGCCTCGCACACTTAGAGTCACTCGGGCGCCAGACGTCCGTCGGCGCCGCCGCTGGGTCCCGGGCCAGAGCTCCGACCTTGACCGGGGTCAAACGCGGGCGCTTGGGCTCACCAGAGGCCGCGTCTGCTCTGACCGGGAGTGACAACCAGAGCCCGACGTGGCAGATGTGCTAAAAACAACGGCGCCTGGGGCCCGGCCACTCAAATAAAAGAAGCAGGCGTGGGGTTTCATTACACTGTTTAGTCACTAACGACAAACGTGTGACGTTTAAAAGTAGCGCGTATTAATTGAAAAGCGCGTGTGCCAGCGTCTGTCACGTTGTCAGAGTCGATTAGGGCCAGGCCTTTCTGGGTCACGTCTCTGTGGATGACCTAGATTCGATTAAATAAACTGTCCAGTTAGCGTGACAGTCATAGTCTTATTAAGTGACACTCCCCGGTCCCTCTTCTCACCGAGCCTCCTAATCACACTCTTCTCATGAACACCTTCCCGTCCTTCTCAGCGCCTCTCCCCAGTACTCCCAGCATCCAGTCAGTGTGTAAGCCCTGCCTCCGGGCACCGTGGAGGATGAACGATGTGCCCACACTTGACTACGAGTTGCTGCTGTCCCCGGCCAGCTCCTCCCTGCCGGGCGGCCCCGCTGGGGGCAGCAGCAGCCCCCCTCTGGCCCTGGTCGGGGTGGACAATGAGCAGCGCACCGCCTTGGCCTTTGTAGGCCTCCTCATGCTCTTCCTGGTCTTCCTGCTGGTCAGGTGCTTCAGGATCCTGCTGGACCCCTACAGCCGCATGCCCGCATCATCCTGGACTGACCACAAGGAGGGGCTGGAGAGGGGCCAGTTTGATTACGCTCTGGTCTAGAGAGCGATGCAGTAAAAGGGGGGGGGGGGGGTGGCGGATGTTTCGTTGCACAGTCTAAACAGATTCTTGAAGAGCAGCGGACTGTACCGATGCATTATGTGGTGAATGATGTTGGAGTATGCCTGGTTTATATCATTATATTGCAAACTGTGTACTGGTGTAAATACGAGGCTGCAGGACGTCGTGTAAGCATAAAAAGAGTGGATTCCCTCGGTCGTCACGCAGATGTTGACCAGTGAAGGACAGAGATAGTGAGCTGCACAGCTGCCTTAACCTGACCTACTGAACTAGTCCAACATGCTCCCATCGCCACAGCACCGTGAGTTTCTATCCAAACTCCACAGCTTTGTCAGTCCGAGAACACAGTATGTTTTGTTTTGGGTTTTCTTTTTTGTTTTTGGAGATAGAGAGAGAGGCGGCGTCTGCTCACGTCGTAGTCGAAACAACCTCAGATGTAAATCATTCACGAGAACGCCCGAGGTCGGATTTAAAGGACGGAGTTTACACTTTACGCAGAAGCCCCTTTAATGAACCTGTTGTAAAGCATCCAAGTGCTGAGCCAGGAGCACCGATCCTCTGGTTTGATCTCCTATCAGTGTGGACACTGATCCCAGAGCAGCACAGCGGTCCCAGATGCTTCCTACCCCCCCACTCTCTCCCCGTCTCTCTCCCCAAGCAGGTGGTTTGTGTCTCCATGCGGTTTCTTTTGCCTGTGTATGTTTCTGTGTGTTACTGTGTCTATAACTGAGAAGCCATACTGAAACTATATAATCTCTTATTACTGCGAGTAGACTTTATGTTCTCCGGTTGTGTCCTTTGCTTTAGTCAGCCTGCCAAGTGTGGTGATGAAGCAAACAGCAACCTTTAGGCAAAACAAAGCTTTATTTTTCTATCCTCGGCTCGAGTTTCAGAGTCTCCTTTTTGCTATCTTTCTGTCCTCTTCCTCTTACGGTATCGATCTTTAGACTGTGGATTTTTTGATGTAGTCATGCAGCCACGTCTTAGGGGGCAAAGCAGGTAGCTTTGCTTTTTTTGTGTGTTTTTTAATTACATATTTTTCTGACTATCTGCTTTGTTTTTAAATACACTGGGTTCAATCAGTGAAAAAATATCTATATACGTACAAGGATTTTCCTCTTCAATTACTCTACTAAGTTTCCAGTGATGGCTGGACTGTGTGGTGCGTCCACACTGTTCATGTTGGGAATTAAATCAATAAAATGATTAGTAATATCCGCCACCTTTGTGTCCCTTTTGTTCACAGCAGGCGAGAGAAAACCCAGGACACGAGACTTAAAAATATAACCCACAATACTTTATTGCCATTAATGTCACTGGACAAAAGTTTACAATATTATGTGAATCACTCTAATTTTACAGACTGCCATTTTAGTGTCACAAATCTTTGGTGTTTTGTTTTTTTTTGTCTTTTCGCACAAACACGACGATCAGTCAGGATAGCGAGGGACGTCTCCTCAGCCTGTAGACGTGGCGTTTCAGGACGATTGTCATTTCAGCTTTCAGCTGGACTCTGAAGCTCTGAACAGCTGAAACACGCTCCTCATCTTCTGAAGTATGAAGCACATATTTCAACACAGGCAGACGGCGATGGCGACGAAGATGACGACGGTGGTGGTGGTGATGATGATGGTGACAGTGTTTTTTGTTTTTTTCAAGTCTGACACTGAAGCTGAGATACAGTAAGCACACGCAGCACACTGCCTTATTTTAAACATAGTGGCAAATAAAAAGAAAAATTACAAACGCTCATTAAAGATACAAAGTATACAAAGGTTCCAGGTTAGAACAAAAACAAAAACAAAACAAAAGGTTATGTATTATAAACATCACCGAGGCCGCGTAACAGTGCAGCGACCTTGGCTGTTAAGAGAAAAAAAAAAAAAAAAGATTGTCGTTGAGCACCGTAGATCCGAGCTGGAGATGGTCAAGTTTGCATTGATCCTTATGGCATTGTACAGCCAGTGTAAGTTAGTGTGAGATAATAGATGGTGGAATGTTAATTATCTGCAGGTTTAAGTCTCTCTTCTTTTGGGCTGATTGACTGGTGACGGTGGTTGGAGCAGAAACAGTCAGTGATAAACAAACACAATGCTTCCTTCGCTTGTCTTTTTCTCTTTTTGGGTTTCAACAAAACAAAGTCAACAGCACTTAAGGCCTTCAATCTTGGGTTTACTGTGAATATTTGTTTTGGCAGCCTTAGCATTAAAAAAAAAAAAAAAAAGAAAATCTACATTTCACTTAAAAATATACAATTTAATTTTCAAGAAGCAAGTTTTGATATTGGTTTTTCAGCACTGAGACAATACAAAAGACGACAAACACAACAACAACAAATCCTAGAAAAAAAAAAGTCACTTTTGCAATCCAGATTCAAGACTGCACTTTCTCTGTACAGCGAAAGAGATGGTATAACCTAGCACCTTTTTTTCTCTTTGAGAGAAAAAAAAACAAAACAATGAGAAATGAGAGATGACCTGACGCATGTTTTTGCTTGTTTATTGTCCTGTTGTGAGGTTTCGTGTTCACCTGTGTGTGCCTTCGCACTGTCGAGCACTACCTTTAGTTACAGCTTAGGTAATGTTAACATGCCACGTACAGTACCTTGGAGACGGTCACTGTGTTCAGCTGTGTGTCCCTTTGTGTTGTAAACGAGGCTCGGGCCTCAGACGTCGAGCTCACGGTCAAGTCAAAGAAGTCAGGCGAAGTCAGCTTATTGTCTAGTCCGTCCTGTCGGCCGCAGCTCTGCTCTGCCCTGCTCTCCGCTGGGTGTCTTTGCTGGTTTTCTTCTTTTTGTTTTTTCTTTTCTGGTGGGACCCGAGAAGACGCAGACGCAGAGTAGCAGGAGTAGCCGACAGCAGGAAACGCGCTTTGGACTGAATGAAAAAAGAAGCTGGCTCTCAGGTCCAGAATCAGTGCACCTGAAGTCTTAATCCCGACAAGGAGAAGTACAAACGAGACCTGATCTATCCTCTTCTTTCGAGTCTACGAGCTACGCGCTGGTGCGTGGGCACCCTCTCTTGTTTTGAAGTCGGCATCACAGCACGCTGTCCACACTCGGCGAGGAGCGCTGAGGTATCCAAACGTGACAGCACACGCACGCAAACACGCTAATCCCTGCTCGCCGCTGCCCGCAGACAGGACACAAGTCAGTCACACCGGAGCACAACACAGCTCGCCGTTTCCTCTTCTGAAGAAAACAAAAAACAAGAAACAACAACCGGTTGGCATGCAGCTACAGAACGAGACCGCCGCGGACTAGAAAAAAAAAGAACCTGAAATGCTGTGTAAATGTTGCAGTCCTTCGTGTTAACATTAATCAAAAACAGCACAAATACATTAAATGACACACTACAATACTGAACGGGGGGGCGCGCTGGACTTGATAAACCTTAATCCCCAGTGTTGCAATTTTTTTCCTTTTTTCTTTTTTTTTTAAACCAAGATCACAGAGAGGTGAGAGAGTCCTATGACCACTATGCTGGTACCCAACGCCGTAGAGATCGGCCTGCGGTATCGCTTCTTACAACAGGGAGACGTCTCTCTAGGCCCCACGCTTGCCGTGTTTCAAACATGAGCATAAAGACACTTTTGGCCGCTCTCAGCACTGATTTAAAAGCACTTCTGTTTTGTGCGACTGCTCTTCTTCTTCTCGTGCTTCATAGACTCGTGAGCTTGTCTCGTCTTTGCCACTTTGTCTTTACGAGGGAGAGGCCGTGGTCCGAGCACTAGGGCACCTCTCTGCCACCTCCTCCGCTGTCCACTCTTCTCAGTGGGGGACGAGTGCTGGGTGGGGAGGAAGGTGTAGTCAGGGTGAAAAAAAAAAAAAAACACAGAACATGAACATATATAACATAAACAGTAACAAAGTGGTGGTAGATTTTGGGCTGATTGACTCAGTCTTTCGTAGCCCCTGGTGCTGGGGATGGTCCTGGGGTGGAGGGGAGGTAAGGGTAACTGGATTAAAAAAGGGGGGCAGGTTAAGACTCAAAGGCTTCAGGAATCAGTCCCGGACAGGCTTGCGAGCACTCTGTGAGCTCAGTGCAGGTGGATGTTGAGCTTGATGCGCAGGGCGTCTCCTATCTCCCCCTTTAGGTAGTCACTGTCGTGCTGCTGCTCCAGCTGCTCTAGTCGCCGGGGCCCGAACAGCCGCAGGCTGGCGATCTCCAGCCGGTAGGAGCCCGCCGGGGGCGCCCGCTTGCCCAGCCGGAGCACGCTCTTCCCGTCGCGGCGCTCCAGCAGCCGGAAGTGTTCGTTGGCGTTCCCGTGGGTGATGACGTAGCGCACGTGGTGCTCCAGCGGCTGCAGAGCCGGGAGCAGCTCCAGCAGAGGCTCCTTGTTGAGCAGCGAGGAGCGAGACAGGTTCATCTGGATGAAGTCCTGAGTGTCCATGCTGGCCATGCTCACGTCCTGTAGGGAGGGAGAGGAGGGGGTGTGGGGGAAGGGGGGGGGGAGTAGGAGGAGGTGAGATGCCCAGTTAATAAACAACTCATATTCCTGTCTAGAAGCTGCAGAGTATAGTCCGATTAGTGTCAAATAACACATAGAACCACAACAACTAAGTGATTGATAAACTATTTATCAGTCAGTTCATTAATAAACTGACAGTATTTGAAGACACCCACAGCCATCATTGCATTCATATCCCTAAAAACTTTCAGCGTTGCCCAAATTTTACCCTCATCCCTGCTGTACCACTCATTCCAACATGTCTCCATCTTAAGGGTCGTTTAAGGGATGTTTAAGACTGGAAAAACCCTGCCTGTTCTGAATCAGGGTTATTCCACATGATTTTATTTAAGATAAGGTAAGGACGGATTCAGAATGTCATAGTCTCTCTTTCACCCTGTATGTGCTGGAAAACGGCACCAGCTGACCCCTGCAACATGGCTGGGTCCAAAGTGGGTATGATGGTGGATGGATTGTACTGTTCTGGTTAAGATACCAATATTACTGTCTATCTGAGGCTGGCCACTAATTCTGAACTCTTCACAAACTTTAAACTGAGAGGATACATACACATACACACACACACGTACCTTGATCTCATTCTCGTCTGCGCTGCGAGCATGTCGCGCCTTCTTCCCTCCTCCGTTGATCTTGCACTCGTAGCAGGCCTCAGGAGACAGGCTGTCCTCATCATCGCCCTCTGCGTACTGGCCGGGGAAGCCTGTGCCTGTGATACAGTGACTGGACGGACACAGAGGGACAGGGACAGGTTAGTACTCTGACCTGGAGACGACTCTCAGGCTGGTCCGGTGAGACCCTGCGACCCTCACCCCTGTCCGGCCCTGTAGAAGCCTCCGGGGCAGCCACACAGGTAGCCTCCGTCCGTGTTGGAGCAGCCGTAGATGCACGGGTTGGAGCCCGTGTTGCATTCGTTGACGTCCTGGCAGCCGCCGCTGCTCTGCTCAAAGTCAAAGCCGGAGGGACACACGCACTTGAAGCTGCCCAGAGTGTTGTAGCAGGAGGCCGAGCCGCACACCGAGCCGCCCTGGCACTCGTTCTCATCTGAGGGACGAACGGAGGGTGAGAGTGTTAGGACACGACACAGCTGTGTGCATGTTCACTGACAAGTGACTGACAAACCTGACTCCAGGTATATTCAGTCCACTGAATAATTAGACAGAACAGGTAGGACCCCCACTTATTCCTAGTAGGCGCATGATAGCTACTGATACATCTGTCATATAAATATGTCTATGAAAGTCACTAATAGTGATTTGCAGACAGTTTTTTAAAACTTACTTTTAACAGATGGGTGTTTCTTTTGTGTCTCATATCTCATATGTCCTCCATGCTTCAGTTTCTCTCAGAGGATTAAAAACTTTGCTTTGTATTTTTCAGGATTAGCGTTACTGAATTACTACTTAAATAATTCATCCAGCACTAAAAACGTAAGCTGAAACATGATCACTACCCAGTGTAATAATAACACTGATATTCTTACTCTAGGAGATGAACATGACCAGTAGCAAGCTGGGGCAGACTCACCCACGCACTGGTTCCACTGGTAGTGCTGGACGTAGCCCTGTGGGCAGCCGCAGCGGTAGCCTCCCAGCATGTTCTGACAGCCGTGCTGACAGCGGTGGTTACTGCCACACTCGTCCACATCTGAGGGCGACAAACACTTTTATTTAGCTTTTTATTTAACTTTTTTTAAACAGAGACTGAGGTCAGGACGATGGCGATTCTGGGAAGGGATGTAACAACGTGGAAAATGTCTCAAAGTTATCGCTATATTGCCTTATTGTTCAAAATACACTGACCACATTAGAAGCCAAATGCAAAACTTAAACTGTAATTTTATACTTTCAAGTGTAAATGAATGCATAAAAACAGTGCAAAGTAAAAATTAAATACAGTAAAAAGAAGTGTTTACCATGACACTGGTCATTGTTATGTCTCTAATCCTGGTGATGGAGACACTAAAGGTTCTGTCTCAATGAACTGTGTGTTTCTCAACATTAAAGATGCGCTCACCTTCACACTCGATGCCTGTGCTGTCCAGGGAGAAGCCCTTGCTGCACTCACAGTTGAAGCTCCCGGGGGTGTTGACACAGGAGGCCCGGGACCCACACGCCGTACTCTGACCAGCACACTCGTTGTTGTCTGCCAGGAGCAGAAAAAACAGGAAAAACAGATCAACACTGAGTCTGTTTGATAGCAGGGCGGCGTTACAGCTGCCTCTCCCTCCTGTCTCTACATGTCTCTACACCCACCGATACAGGCAGTCTGGTGCTGGGTGAAGCCCGGCGGACACTTGCAGGTGAAGCCTCCGATGGTGTTGACGCACAGGAACTGGCAGTTGTGCTGCTTGGTGGAACATTCGTCCAGATCTTTAAGAGAGGAGAAGAAGAAGAAGAGTGAGAGCTGCGGTTAAAACAAGCTGCAAAGACGCTCTGAAGAAGAAAAAATCATGTGAGAGACAATAAATATCAGTCAAGAGATCATCATAAAGATATTTGTAAGCTAATAAAGGGTTGAAATATATATAGATATCCATAGGCCTGTCCTGCCGGTCAAGTGATCATTAAGCAGCATTTGATGGTTTTCTGAAGAGCAAACAAGCGGAGGAGATGAGGAGTGTGCCTACCTTTGCAGGTCTTTCCATCTGGCTGGAGGCTGTAGCCTCTGGGACAGGAGCAGAGGTAGCTGCCCTCAGTGTTCTTACACAGGAAGTTACAAGGCTTAGGAGATAGGGCGCACTCATCCAGATCTGAAACCAAGGCAGTGCATGTTTGAAACAGCAGCAGCGTTATCACACGAGGGCGTGCTAAACCAGGGCGGGGGGAGGCGTACCGACGCAGGAGGTGGCCGTGAAGTCGGTCTTGTAGCCCACGTTGCAGTGGCAGCGGAAGGAGCCGATGGTGTTGATGCACTGACCGTTCTTACACAGGTCCGGCATCACCTGGCACTCGTTGATGTCTGCAAGACACGGACAGAGGTGAGTGGATGGAGAAAATACGAGGAGCTTCTGCATATTAAAGCGTTAACTCTGTCCACGTATGCAAACTAGAAACATTAGTTTAAACAGAGACTGGATTATCAAATCAAAGGGGCAGTTCAGCCTGAAATCCTCAATATTTATTCTAGTAAAGACCCTGAATGCAGAATGCCATAACCTGCTCATAAACATGAGATATTATAACTTCATAATTATAATTTCTCTAAATGTTAAAAATAATTACAAAATGTGCTTGCTTATAATGCAATACTACAATAATAGCAACATATTGAGCTTAATTACTATTAGTGGTAGTACTATTGTTTTAGATGAACATATATAGATAGATAGAGACAGACAGACAGACAGAACCTTGATTTTGTACTTTTAGGTTACCACAGGACATGCTGGGGTCTGTCCTGCTGCTCTGAGCCGTTACCTCTGCCGTCCGTGGTGTATCCAGGTCCCAGCGGACACATCTTCTTGTACTGGACGGTGCCGGGCAGCGGGCACAGCTCGCACTGCGAGCCCCAGCCTCGGCCCGTGTTGCAGCAGCACTCGGACTTGGTGACGCTGTTCCTGCTGGTGGACGACTGCTGGCACATGGTCTGCAGCACCTCGGTGAAGCAGTAGCCCTTCCTGTTGTCTGGAGCAGGAGGTTAGAGAGTTAGGGCGAGCAGAGAGGTCTGGGAGCGAGGTCGGACACGTGATCGGCTCGAGCCGTCTCACCGATGCACTCGGTTCCCGTGGAGCTGGGCTCGAAGCCGTCGTTGCACTCGCAGCGGTAGCTCCCCACCGTGTTGACGCAGCGGCCGTTCTTGCAGATGCCAGGTTTGGAGCGGCACTCGTTCAGGTCTGCCAGCGAGCAGAGCGAACGATGAGAGGGGCAAAGAGGATCTTCTCACACTGTTTTTTTTTTTTTTTCCACTCACCCATACATCCCTCGCCATCTGGTCTGTGCTGCATGCCAGGAGGGCAGATGCACATGAAGGTACCGATCAGGTTCTTACAGGTCATGCCCTTGGACGCGCAGTCGTCCAGACCCTCAGAGCACTCATCCTGGTCTGGAGAGTGAGACACAGCCAGTTTAAAATAACTGAGTTATGTAGAAGCAACAGTGTTATAGCAAGGCAGTAAAAGCACAAAGGACTGGAGTTACAGACTCTCGGACTGAGCTAAAAATCAAAGATTAAAATATGTTTCATGAAAGGATTTAAAAACAACACAGCCTGACATATAGAGGCAACTCATTCCAGAGTCTGGAGAAAAGACTTGGTTTGTCCTGGGCTCTGCAGACTTTGGACTTTGCAGACTTGAATGGTACATGTGCTGGTAAATGACACTTTGCTTTGTCTCATGTGAGGACATTTTGAGGCACTCTACAATCACAAAGTCATCAAAATATCAAAGTACACCTACTGTAAACTACACATAAAATACTATAAAATGCAATGTACAGTATATAGTAAATATAAATGCTGTAGGAAATACTATAAAAACAAGTATATTATATGTAAATATCCAAAGACCTATTATCTTACCTGCTCTATAGTGCAAATACTGACTTAAGGACGAGGATTCAAATCTTAATATTAAAGCTCCTTAAGGCAAGCATGGGTGAAATCCCTCACTAACAGCCTGTTCCTATTGTTCCAAAGATGCATTTGAAGATGTGAAAGATAGACCAGGCTAACATCAACATGAGAGGCATTACAGTAATCACGACATGATGAGATAAAAGCAAGTGTAACTCGTTATGATTGTTACAGTATTGACACTAAAAGTTCAGTTTAAGTGGTCTCATTGAATCGTAAAAGACTAGAATCAAACTCTAGAGCTGCAACAACTCATTGATTAATTGATTATAAATCAAGTAATGAAATCATTAACAGCCATTTCAATCATAGATTAAGCACTTTTCTGTCCATTTTAGGTGAGTTTCAAGTCAAAATCTTATCTTATTAAATGTGCATATATTCTGGTTTCAAAGATCTTAACATCAACAGATCGATCGACTGCAAGAACAATCTCTTGCTGCAGCTCTGCGAAGCTCCGCCCCTCTCTCACCTCTGCACATGCGCTGGTCGTCTCGCAGCACGTAGCCGGCCGGACACATGCACTCGTAGGAGCCGAAGGTGTTCACACAGCGGAAGGCGCAAAGCAGAGGGTTCTGGGAGCACTCGTTGATGTCTGCAGGCAATAGGAGGAGACGGGTCGCATCAGTGAAGCGTCTTTTTTTTACTGTATGTGTGTGTGTGTGTGTGTGTGAGAGAGAGAGAGAGAGAGAGAGAGAGAGAGAGAGAGAGAGAGAGAGAGAGAGACCTTCGCAGGTCATCATGGGCCCGGGCTCGAAGCCTTCCTGGCAGGAACACTCGAAGCCTCCCACCACGTTGGTGCAGGTTCCGTTCCCACACGGGTTTCCGATGGAGCACTCGTCGGTGTCTGGAGGGCAGCAATTAAAAGTGATGAAACGTTTGCACCACCGTCCCTGATATTTCACAAGCTCATTAGGGGCCTGGATAAATGTTGCCGGCGGCACACAAGAAAAAAACGGCCTGTGGACCAGTGTAAAACTGCAGAGGTCACATCCTCGTCAAAGAGGTCGGTTCTTCTTTATCTGTCTCTGGGCGCGAGGTATAAATCATACGGCGACTTCCTCATTTAAATGCAGAAATCATCTCACCGACACAGTTGACTCCGGTGTAATCCAGGTTGTATCCGAAGGGACACTCGCAGCGGAACGAGCCGTCGGTGTTGATGCAGATACCGTTCTGGCAGATTCCGGGGTTATCCAGACACTCGTTCATATCTGAGCGGAGTGAGAGACAGTTAGCTCATGTTTTAAACATGCCCCCGAGGGATCCTGAGATCCGACATGTCAGCGCTCACCTTCCCGAGTGTCGTCGGGTCCAGGCAGGGCTCCCAGGCCGTAGGGACACAGAGTGTTGAACGCAGCTGGAGGAGGAAAAAAAAGGTCATCCTGGTTATTTTACAGTCTTAATCAAAGCTCTGTGTGTGTGTGTGTGTGTGTGTGTGTGTGTGTGTGTGTGTGTGTGTGTGTGTGTGTGTGTGTGTGTGTTACACACCCTCGGTCTTCCGGGGGCACAGCTCACAGGGAAGTCCCCAGCCCTCGCCGGGCATCTGGCTGCAGCAGCACTTGGCTTTGGTGGTGTTCAGAGCTTTGGGGACGGAGCATTTCCCCGCGTCGAATTTGGTGAAGCAGAAGCTCTCTCTGGTGTCTGAGAAACGGAAACAAAGGTGTCATCAAAACTTTTCTTTCGTTTCTTTCTGTGGTCACCACTGTTTCAGTTTCCTAGTCGATTAATCTACTGCTTTTGCAATTCATCAATTAGTAATTTGGTTTATAAAATGATGCAAAGACGGTGAAGAGTGTCCACCAAAGCCAAAGATAAAGTCTTTCAATGCCTTTCAACATCCAATTCTCTGTCACACAGACTAAAGAAACCAGGATATGTTCACCTTTAAAAAGGTGAAAATTGGATTTGCCTACTTTTTGAAGTAGTACTTCAATAGGTATAGGGAGTTTTGGACTGAAAAACAAACTCCACCACCTCATTATGGTGCAGTAAAATATGCCAAATTACAAAAATGATCATCAGCGCTGTTTGCTAACAGCTTGTCTCACCGTAGCAGCGGCGTTTGTTGTCAGAGAGCACGAAGCCCGGCTGGCACGTGCACTGGAAGCTGCCGGGGGTGTTGGTGCAAGTGCCAAACTGGCAGATGTTGGGCTCCACCTCACACTCATTGATGTCTGGGAGGGCAGAGAGAGAGGAGAGAAGAGGGGGAGAGGAGAGGAGAGGAGAGGAGGGGGGGAGGGGGAGATGTGTTGAGCAGATGTTTCGTCCACTCTCAGGTTTGAGTACAGTCTGAATGAGTGTGTTGATCCCTCTATATGTGTGTGTGTGTGGGTTTGACTCACCTATACACTGGTCGTTCTGCACCTCGTAGCCTGGGGGGCAGATGCATCTGAAGGATCCGTCCAGGTTCTGGCAGGTTCCTGGAGAGCAGGTGCCGGGCAGACTCACACACTCGTTGGTATCTGCGGAAAACGGAGCAAGCGTGTGTTCAAAGCAGACCAGGGGGTTCCTGTGGGCGCTGTAAGCTGTGGCCCAGTGACTCGCTGACTTACCGACACAGTTCTTCCCATCCGGCGTGTTCTCATAACCTTCGTGGCACAGGCACTGGAAGGAGCCCAGGCCGTTGATGCACTGGCCGTTCCTGCACACTTGGCCCTGGAGGGGGTTGCACTCATCTATGTCTGTGGGGTCGACGGTAAGAGGATTAGTGGCTTTTCACAAGGAATTCACGTCTTCACTGGCAGCTGGAGTCAAAGACGGCTGGCTGGTGTCCAGCTGTCTTGTGACACCTTAACGCTCTACACACTGACTGAACTCACCATTATGGGTGAGCTCATCACCTCGATCCCTGGAATGGGTTCATCTATAAGACCATTCTGGGCAAAACTCCTTCTTATTTATCCTCTCATTTAAAATGAATAAAGTTGGTCATGTGACCCATGTTATCTATGACCAACGGGACTTTGTCTGTCAAGTGTTATCGGCAAGTAAACAAACCAGGGGTAGTCGACCGGAGACTTCTTTGAATTTTGACTGACAAAAAAAAGGATTTGGATACCATGCAGAGAAACACTGAGAGGGAAAACCCTGCTGCCGATCCTCACCCATGCAGTCATTGTTGTGCGTGAGCTCGAAGCCGGGGAAGCAGAGGCAGTTGTAGGATCCCACCGTGTTCTTACAGGTGCCGTTACCACAGGGCTGTCGGTCACACTCGTCGATGTCTGGAACACAAACGCACGATGCCAGTGAGATGAGTCCAAAAAAAAGGTGCACAACTCAAAGCAGCTCGGACTGCATGTCTCACCCATGCACATGGTCTGTTCGGCTGTGGCCCTGAAGCCGTTGTGGCAAATGCAGCGGTAGCTGCCCTGCATGTCGATGCACTCTCCATGGCTGCAGACGTTGGGGATCTCCTGGCACTCGTTACGGTCTGGAAGAGGAGCAGACATGAGAAATATGAAGAGGAAAGCAGCCAGAGTGTATTTAAATACGGGATATATTATTGTTTTGGCTATAAAATTAAATGTCCATTAAAAGCCGAATGGTTTGCTTTAACATGCTCATACAGTTGTAGAGCAATGCAGCACATAAGGGACATTTGAGGGGGATGGTTTTATGCACCGTTTATGTTGTTTATTATGCGTGGAAACACAAATCAAACTTTATTTCTAAAGCAGTTTTCATGCAAGATAAAAGTCATTAAAAACCAGGGATGACCCTGGTGATCATAACTTTGCAATGAGGAAACAGGAGGTAGCGTTAAAAACTAAATAAATATACAAATAATAAATACATAAAACTACTACTACTATTAATAATAATAATAGTAATGATAATACAAATATAAAATTATGAAACTGATCTGAATAAACAAGTGAAAATATATATAAAGACATCAAGAAATTCATAAATTAATTAATTAATTAACTAATTAATGAACAAAAAGCACCTACAGTGCTAAAAAAGTAAAATGACATAAAAATGAGATTCAGGTAAAAGCTTTGAGTTTGTTTTTAAAAATCTGAACTTGTACTTTATGTCAAACAGCTTGTGGTTTCTGTTATTGATTGAGCCTGTGGAGTTTTTGTTTCACTACATCTATTTCTGAATGACACATTAAGTTTGTGGTTTTACAACACTTTATTTTGAGAACGTCTCCACATGATCAGCTAGATGTTTATGACCAAACAAACATTACGAATAAAGCAGGCTTAAACTTCTTGCAGCATTTGGGCAGATTCTGAACTTTCTCTCCCTGAAACAGCCCCTGCACTCACCCACACACGCCCCGTTGGGGGACAGCTTGAAGCCCGGGGAGCACTCGCAGCGGTAGCTGCCGGGAATGTTGATACAGTTGGCGTTGCGTTGGCACAGGTTGTCCCCGCTGTTACACTCGTCGATATCTACACAGAGGGAAGAAGAGAGCAGCAGCGGGCATCAATCACAGGCTCCAGAGCTGTTTGGTCCGAGCAGCGGAGTGTTGACAGCGGGGCTCCGTCTTGGCTCCGGAGCCGCTCAGACACCAGACAGTGGCAGGATGACTGAAGGTCCAGGCAGGAGCTTCCATTCAGAGCCACTACACTTGTCTTTACAAGGACATAATTCCTACGGGGAGACGGCAGCATCAACTCCCCTGAGTGGAACGCTTGTAAAAGTGCCTCTGTGCCAGTGAGTGAGTGCGGCCCTGTCTGTGTGTGTGTGTGTGCGTGTGTGTATTTGTGGTCGTGCGGGTGATTTAGTGATGTGATGGTGTTGCGGTGACACTGCCAGCTGCAAGTATATAGTCTGTGCTGAGTAACAAACAAATAAGTGTGCAGTGATTCAGCAATGTGGTAAAGAGAGGAGGAGATACATTGTCAGGAGCTAAAAGAAGCAGTTGTCTGTGCAGCTTTCAAATTAAAGTCTTTGTGTTTTCATTTTCATTTTTGCTGTTACAACTTACACATGCAAAAGTTTAACTGTCATCTACTAAATGTGACGCACCAGATATGCTGCAGTACATATGCCAGGCCACTAGTTGGCACTATGATTTTGTTATGAACTAGAAATGCCCCAGCGCACAGCGCATGAATGTTGTCAGGTGGATGTATGTCACATATCTCATCATCATCATCGTCATCATACATCCAAACGAAGAGACACGTTTCAGCTGCTAGCAAGCGGTGTTATCACAGCACCATGCAGCCACTGGATGTGTGCAACCATCCTCATATTTCAGCTTGTGCCTTTTCTCAAAATGTGTTTTTCCCATCTAAAAGGAGTTAAATACCTACAAAAGTGTGTTTTTGAATAAGCTGATCTATTTTTCTTCAGGCCTGTCTTTCCTGAATGTACACCTCCAAGCATAAAACATACTCAGCGCATTAACTCTATCATAACCCATTCATTGTTTCTGGTTTGTTTATGGTTGTTTGTTCATACATTTCTGTCTATATCTTGAGAACCTGGTTCCATAATTCGACTGATCAGAACACACCAGAGATGGTCCCATGTCTCTGTGACCTTCTGGTCCTGAGATAGAGACATTTTCACCCACATGAAGTGACATATCTCAGGACCAGAGGAACAGACAAACTGATTGGAAAAGTCCACCCTGTGGCACAGGGGAGTAGAGTTTAAAGTCTCTATGACCTAAAAAGTTATTCAAAGTCAAAGCTTATGGCCCAGGTCTGCCATTATCGCAAACAGACAAAAGTGCTCATGAATATTCATGTTTTAAAGTGGGTGTGCTTCACATACACACCCCAGAGATTCCCCAGGTTGTCTACTCTACTGTTAATGAGTTTATTTCAGTTTTTTTCTCCCTTTCCCTTGTTTAAGGTAAAGGTTGTGATAGAAGAAAACGTTTTACCTTCACATATCAGTAATATGTTGTTGTAGCTGAAGCCCATTGGACATTCACAGCGGAAGCTGCCGATCTGGTTGATACACACGCCGTTGGCACAGATACCCGGGATCTCCCTGCACTCATCAATATCTGCACAGGACGAAGCCACAGAGTTACCACACACATCAGACCTCAGACTGGAACCAGCAGGAGCTTTGACCTCTGACCCTCTCACCGATAGGTTTCCCAGTGTGGATGTCAATGATGAAGCCAGGAGCCTGGTTGCCACACAGTAACTGGTATTCAGCTGTGACAGATAGAGGCAGTGGTTAAGTCGATTTGTACGGATCTATTTTCTTTTCTGTTTTTCTGTTTCCAGAGCTTTTGTAAACTCACAGGTAGCAGGGGTCGGGCAGGCCTCACACGGCTTGTTCCAGGCTTTGCCCACGTTGTAGGCACAGCAGCACATCTTCTTGGTCATGTTGAAGGAGAGCTCGTTCTCACACGTGTCGTTGAAGTTGCGGTAGCACACGCTCTTCCTCATGTCTGCGTCACAGGCACAAACCAAAAGGCTGAGCACAAACACCTCCAGTGAGCTTAAAGCTCACGCTCTCCTCAGACGCTTTTGTACATTTATGTCATCTGTTTTTTCCCCTCGATTTAACCAGTGTTTAGATCATTATAATAGCTTTCAGCATGAAATTTTACAGAAACTCTTTTCATATTTATAGTTTTATAGTTGTGATTTAGAAGTCAAATGTCTTTCCCACTTACATGTCTTTATTACTCTGTTGATGCATTTTCTATAAACCTCTTAAACCACTCCAGACCTTCCCAAAACTCCCAAGCATTCAATCATTTTCAGGTCTTTAACTCTTTAAATGCCATTTAATGAACTACAGATGCACATACAGATGCAAAGACGTAAAACGATTTAGTAGCAGTTCTCTGTGCTTGTACATTTTTATCCATGAGGAATATGGGAGGATGAGGGATGATAACTGGAGGAGAGCACTCACCCATGCAGTTGTTTCCTCCGTTGACCTGCATGTATTCAGGGGGGCACACGCAGGTGTAGTTGCCCAGGGTGTTGTAGCAGGTCCCAGGTCCACAGATCCCAATGTGGGTCGTGCACTCATCGATATCTGTCACAACATGAGGCCATGTTCATTTCTATACACTCGGACCGCTATAGGAGGTATTTCCCTGTCGTTTCTCCACCATTTCTCACCTTCACAGATGCGATTCTCCTCGTTGAGATAGTAGCCGGCCGGACACTCACACTGGAAGCTCCCGAAGGTGTTCACACAGTTTCCACCCTGGCACAGGCCAGGCAGCTCCTGGCACTCATCGATGTCTAGACAAGGATTCCCCATTGTTAGATCCACAGGTCATTTATGAGTTACTCAAGACTTGTTTTGTGGACAGAATTTCCACCACACTAGAAAAATGGGGAGAGTGAGCGTGAGACTGTTTGTGATCTGGTTGATCCTGCACCTAATGTAAATAAACAGGGGCCAACATGGTGGTGCAGTGGTTGGTTCTCCCCATGTGTGTATGAGTTCAATAGACACTCCAGTTTCCTCCCACAGTCCAAAAACAATTTTGGTCGACTAGAGGCTCTTAATTGTTACTAGGTGTGAGTGTGATAGTAAGTATAGGTGTGTGTGTGTGAGTGTGTGTATCCACTGCTTTCACCATATGTGTGGATACCAAACTGGTAAGACAGTGGATAGATGGATGGATGTAAATATACAGTGCTGTGATGTGATGTTTCTTACCTTCCAGGATAACAGTGATGGGGTTGGGTCTGAATCCCTCTCCTCCAGGGCAAAGCGTCTTATATTCAGCTGCAGACAGGACACAGACACAAGCCAGTTAGAAAACAACCCAAAACAACAAAAAAACAAACAACAGCTGAGAGTAAACTGAGTGGTGCTGCGTACTGGAGTTGGGGGTGGGGCACAGCTCGCAGGGGTTGCCCCAGGCTCCGCCCAGGGAGCAGCAGCAGGAGGCCCGGGTGACGCCCACTCCGATCTCTGCGCTGCAGGACAGGCCGGCGTCGCCACGCACCAGGATGTCACGGTAGCAGTTACCCACGCGCACGTCTGAGGATCAAGTTCAGGAGAGGCGAGTTAGGTTAAGGTAACTTGGACTGAAGCTGCATCCAGTTGCAGATTTTATGTTGAATATCAAAGGCCCGGTAAGGCCAGGACTGCAGCACGAGAGGCTGTTCCTCTGTTTTAATAGGCAAAGATGATTGTAGTGGGAAAGGAGGAGAAAAAGCTGCAAAAACAATACCATTTGTCTTCAATCTACAAGATACATCTGATGTTCTGTTAGTCCTATCTGGTTGTGCATTTCTCACTGGTTGGAGTGAACTGAATTGAGTTCATTTTCAAACAAATGAGCAGAAAACTAAAACTGAGTATTAGGGCCACGTTGAGAGAAAAAAAAACTTCACAGACTTTGAGGATAAAGTTATAATATTATGCTCAAAACTCAATTCCCTCTGGATCCAAAGTCTTAATTATCAGACGGATTGTTTCTTGAGAAACCACAAAACCTCTCTGAAGCGGCACTGACTCAACCTGTACTGAAGTACAACTCCATCATCTTAACAACTCTCCTCTAAAACATCAGTGTAAAATGTTACGACTTTATTCTTGCAAAATCCTGACTTCATCTTTGTAATATTGCAACTTTATTCTTGTAATAGCATGACTTCATTCTCATAAAAAAATATGACTTTATTCTCAAAATGTGTGATTTTCTTTCTCAATTTGGCCTCTGTCGTAAAAACAAAACTGCAGGCACTTCCTACCTCTTTTTACTCATTATGATATAAACATTGATACATTATATGTAAACTGCTTCACTTGTTGTGATTTACTCTGTTATGGCAAACAGCGTCTCACTCATTGTAATCACGTCTGGAGGTCTAGCAGTGATTCATCTTCGCAGCTGGTTAGGAGAGTGACTCACCCACGCAGCCCACTCCGGTGGGGTTGAGCTCAAAGTCAGCCGGGCAGTTACACAGGTAGCTCCCCGGGGTGTTCACACACACCCCGTTGATGCAGTTCACTGGGTCGGCGCACTCGTTGATGTCTGCGCACACACACGCGCACACACACACAGTCGGGCTCAGCAGCCGATTCCAGCTTTTCTGCACACCTTTAACATCAAACGTCTGTTGACTGGACGTCCGAGGCCGTCCTCACCAGTGCAGTTTCCTCCGCTGCGGTCCAGCTCGTAGCCGTCGTCACACACACAGCGGAACATCCCCGGGAGGTTCTGGCACGTTCCAAACACGCAGATGTTCTGGAAGTTACACTCATCGATGTCTGAGACAGAGAGAGAAGATGTTGTTTACAATACTGTATGTGATATAAAAGAAGTAACCGGACCGGAGAGTGAGGGGGGGGAGGGGGGCAGCACCTTGACAGGCCTTGCTGTCCTCTGTGGGGGTGAAGCCCATCTCACACTCGCAGCGGTAGCCGCCCGGAGCGTTCAGACACTGGCCGTTCTCACACAGGTTCACGTTGTCTGCGCACTCGTCCATGTCTGAAACAGAACCCACAGTTGTTGCGCTATCGACCTGAGCTGTCTGGGTCTGAGTTACAATCCGTTTAGAGAGTCCACGGTCGTCCTACCGGAGCAGGAAAATCCGTCTCCGTTGAATCCCTCCTTACAGGTACACCTGTAGGACCCCGGCGTGTTGACACAGTCGGCGTTGGGGTTGCAGTTGTGGTCCTCGGCAGAGCACTCATCTTGGTCTGTGCAGACGAATGAGAAAAGAAAAGGAAGAGAAAAGAAAAGAACAGAGTTCAGTTTTAAATAAAGTGGAACAGCACATGTACTAATGCACTAATGCACTGTTATCCTTATCTAGCCTGATTACTTCATGTTACCCCTACTTAGTAGTAATGGCTTACTGCTTATCATAATTATTACTTGTGTGTGTTATTACTGTGAAGATTCTAGATCAGCAGATAGAAACGTTATTGATCCCTCTGAGAGGTTATTTCAGGATATTCAGGTTCCAGTTACAGCTCAAAGAGAGAAACAGCACAGACTGTGCACACTGAAGCTAATCTAATACAATCAGGCAAAGCAAAGCAATATGGCTGTTGTTAAGAAAAACTGTTGAGTGGGTCACTGGTTATGCTGATTCTGGTGATCATGGATGGTATGATTTATTCTGTTAAGATTGTGCTGGATCCCTTCAGGGATAAATAAAGCACTTATCCTATCCTGCTGTTACACTGAGGGCTCTGAGTGCTACTTCTCGCCTGCTAAGTGACTGAATGTGAATGTAAATCTGACCTGGCCTCTTCACAGGAGGCCTCACTCACCCACACACTTGATGCCGTCGCCCGTCCAGCCGTCCCGACAGCGACACTTGAAGCTCCCCGGCACGTTGATGCAGGCGGCGTGCATGTCGCAGTTATGAGCCCCGATCTCACACTCGTCGATATCTGGAAAGACAGAGAGATGAATGAACTACAAGACAAAGCATCTGCGAGAAAAAAAACAAGGCAAGAAGGGAACAAAGTCACTTTATCTTATGCATTATAATACTCCTGTAGTGATGGAATTGTAAGAGGCGAGGATATGTTGCTTTTTTGCTTAGTTTTTAATTCTTTAAGTAGCGAGTCATAAATAAATGAGTGTTGAAACTGTAGACTTGGAACTACTGTATGCATGGGTGAACTGTCTCAATACACAGAGGCCCAGGCCTCTCAGTGACAGCTCAGCTCCTTCTGTGTGTGTGTGTGTGTGTGTGTGTACCTGTGCAGCCCGTGGATCCCTTCTTGACAAAGTATCCCAGCTGACAGTGGCAGATGAAGGAGCCCTTGGTGTTCTCGCAGTCGCCGTGGAGACAGATGTTTGGGTTCAAGTCACACTCGTTCACATCTGGACAGATGGGCACGGACAGAGAGATAATGTGTGAGCTTCGACTGACAGAAAGTGGGAGCGACAGAGGAGGCCCGGCTGATCCGGCCAGAGAATAAAAAGTAGTTCAGGAGACACTGGGAGGGTCAGAGATTTCAAGTACGATTGTAAATTGTTGATTTGTAAAATGTTTCCCTCCTCACCGATACACGTCCTCATGTCCATGGAGGCCATGAAGCCGTCGTAGCACAGACAGCGGTATTCTCCGGGGATGTTGGTGCACTGTCCTCCGTCACAGATGTCCGGGGTCTCCTCGCACTCATCGATATCTGGGAGAAAGAGCACAGATGTGGCATGAGGTGCAGTTCATGCACCCCTAGAAGAGCACAAAACCTAAATACTGCATTCAAAAGACTGGCAGTGGTGATTTCATGAGATTGTTCTTTAGAACCAAATGCCGGCCTAGCTACAGCACCTGCGCAGGTCCTGAGGTCGGGCATGAGGGCGTAGCCCTCGCTGCAGCTGCACTCGTAGCTGCCCTCTGAGTTGGTGCAGTGGGTCTCGCAGCCGCCGTTCATGATGGTGCATTCATCGATATCTGCCAGGGGAAGATCACAAAAGATCAGGTACAGTCAGTGGAGTCAACAGTATGCACACGTATTACTCTAGTAGGAGTACTACAGTACTACAGTACTACAGTACTATGTTACTATGATACTCGGGTTTAGAAATTGGAGAATCAACTGAAGCTTTTTACTCAAAAAAAGTAAAAAGAGGACTGGTTTCTGAACTTCTTAAAGTATAAAAGTAAAAGTAATGAAAGGAAAAAAATGCCATTAAGGACCAAACCATAGCCTATAATGTACTATATATATAACCACATATGTGTACTACTGACCATTAAAATGTGTTTTATGAAGCAGAAGATATGATGACTAGATGACTTTATAAATGGAAGGAGTAGAAGTGAAATCTAAAGTAAGGTAAAGGTACTAAAGGCAGCTCTGGGTACAGTGTGTGAAAGCTAATGAAAACAGAACCAGGGTGTGTGGCTCACCGACGCAGCCCTGGCGGTCCGGCGTGGCCTGGTAGCCCGTGTCACACGAGCACTGGTACGTCCCCGGCATGTTGACACACTGGCCGTGTTTGCACAGGTTGTCGCTGAGCTGGCACTCGTTCACATCTGGCAGAACACACAAACACAAACAAGCGGAGCGTTAGCGATGCTAATGACAGGGCTGCAACAAACTGATATTTATGTAGCTGATTAATCTGACAATCACTTTCTCCAGTAATCGACGAGTTGTGTGGCTTATAAAATGAAACAGAAACTGGCCAAGATAACGTGTTTAAATGCCCTTTTTGTGTCCTCACCTTAGTGACATCAAATTTTCTGTCACAGAGGACAAAAGAAACCAGAAAATATTGAAATCTAAGAGGCTGAGTTCAGAGAATTTTGACCCGATTTCAGTCTCTAAAACTGTTATAAATACTTAAATTGGATGGTTGGATGTGAGCAAAATGTTATTTAAAGTGCCTGCTAATCAATTATGAGATGAAAATCGCCACATTCATTCTTTTGATTTTATATGATTTGATCAACTTAATCCCAGGGGGAAATTCTGTGTTCTGTGTCTTATACTAGTGCTACTACGACTGCTGCTCCCTCTACTACAACCAAAACCAAATTTGACTTAACATCTTAAATCATTCTCAACCAATTGTTTTAAATGCATCAACCAACTAATCGACTATTATAATAGTTGTTGTTTTTTCCATTAGTTGATTAACTGATTAGTTGTTGTAGCTCAAGGCTGTAGTGTGTGTGTGTGTCTGTGTGTCTGTGTGTGTGTGTGTGTGTGTGTGTGTGTGTGTGTGTGTGTGTGTTCCTGCTGATTCACCTTCGCAGGCCGATCCGTCAGTGCTGAGCGAGTGTCCGGGGGGACACTCACACTCGTAGCTCCCCTCGGTGTTGAGGCAGGTTCCTCCTCGACACAACAAGGGGTTCCTCTCACACTCGTCAATGTCTGTCAGAGCGGAGCAAAGAGGAGAAGCACAGAGTTAATGTAAAAACAAACAGGTGAGGAGCCAGCTGGACCAGGTAAGGGGGGTTAGTGTGGGGGGGGGGCTCAGCTGCTCCTCACTCACCCATACAGTTCTTCATCATCATGAAGCCGCTCTCGTAGCCTTCGAAGCACTCGCACTCGAAGCTGCCGGGCGTGTTCACACAGGTGCCCTGGCCGCACAGGTCCGGGGAGATGCGGCACTCATCGATGTCTGAGACGCAGAGTGAAAATGAAAAAAGTTTTGATCAGGATATCTGCAGGAAAGTTCATTTCAATATGCTTTTGAGGCTTTTTTTTAAAAACTTCCAAAAAAGAGATGAAGGCATGACACACATTTGATAGATAGATACCTACCAAAAACCTTGAATACCAACTAAACGTAATGTAACCTCCATTAAAGTGTGATTTTTAAACACTTTTTGCTGGCCATAATCCTCCCAGAGCGGCTTCTCGTACCTGTGCAGTTCCTCTCCTCTGACGTCAGAGCGAAGCCGTTGTTGCAGCGACACTTGAAGCTGCCAATGGTGTTCCGGCAGTTTCCGTAAGTGCAGAGACCCGAAAACACCTTACACTCGTTCACATCTGGAGGAGAAAACGCCATGGTTAGCACAGAGCCCCATTAAAGCAACAATCACAAACTATTTGATTAGTTATTTATTTTCAGAGGGTTTGTTAAGAACCACTTTTCTCTCGCTCGCATTAGACACAATCATGGACGTAAACACACGTCTCCCCTGGATCACTGAGTCAGATCACCTGAACCGTGATTATAATCACATCCATTTAGCCTATTTTTCATACTTGATTGTTTTGTTGTGTTTCTAAATATTTAACTGACTCAGTCCAGCCAAAACAGATTACACACAGGTCTGCGGCACCACAACTGTTTGGTGATTGAGGATTAAAGCGTCCAGTGTAAACAGTGGTGGTGGAAGGCCACCTCTCTGCACCTTTGTAGAAGGGTCTGCCGGTCAGGATGTCTCCTCTGTTGGCGAAGCCGGGCCCCCGGGGGCAGATGGTTCTGTACTCGGGCGTGCCGGGTTTGGGACACTCCTCGCAGTCCACGCCCCAGGCCGCTCCCACCGAGCAGCAGCACATGTCCACGCGGTAGCGGCCCGGCAGCGGCTGGCCACACTCGTCCTCGTTCCACTTCATGTAGCACTGCTCGCTACGCATGTCTGGAGGACACAGGGGAGAGGGAGAAGCTCAGACCTTCACACTACACATCTTCACAGGGGATGAGAGCACAGGACAGAACAGAAGAGAGCAGGACAGAACAAAACAGAGTAGAACCAAATAGAACAGGACAGGATAGAACAGAATAGAACAGGACAGAACAGAGTGGAATAGAATAGAATAGAATAGAATAGAATAGAATAGAATAGAATAAAGAAGAGAAGAGAAGAGAAGAGAAGAGAAGAGAAGAGAAGAGAAGAGAAGAGAAGAGAAGAGAAGAGAAGAGAAGAGAAGAGAGCAGAGCAGAACAGAACAGAGCAGAACAAGACAGAATAGAATAGAATAGAATAGAATAGAATAGAATAGAATAGAATAGAATAGAATAGAATGGTTTGGTGGAGAAAAGAAGAGAAGAGAACAAAACAGAATAGAATAGAATAGAATAGATTTTGGTGGAAAAAAGAAGAGAAGAGAAGAGAATAGAACAGAACAGAGCGGAACAGAATGGAATATAATATATAAAAACAGAATTGAGGGGAAGAAGAGAGAACAGAAAAGAACAGAACAGAACAGAATAGAGCAGAACAGAACAGACTCCACTCCAGTGGAGTCCAGTTCCAGAGTCTGATCTCGTCTTACCCACGCAGGTGCGTCCGGCGCTGTCCAGGGTGAGACCCTCGGCACACTCGCAGCGGAACGAGCCCTGGGTGTTCACACAGCGGCCGTTTGTGCACACCCCGGGGAACACCTCGCACTCGTTGATGTCTGCGGGGAGTCAAGAAACACCGGGTGAAACACGTCACATCGCCAGGCCAAAGAGACGATGAAACAAGCTCTTACCTTCACAGACCAGACCCTTCATACGGGCGAAGCCTCGGGAGCAGGCGGTGTCTGAGGGGACGGGACAGGGACAGTGAGAGGAACAATAACCACACGATGACAGTGAGTGCACAGACTGACTCCTCACTATGGTAATACGTCCCTTTGACTGAACTGACTTACAACATAAGTATAGTATAAGTATATAATAAACAACAAACTTTTTGTGCCTCAGATTTTACACATGAATGAATAATAATGTAACTAGCAGTCCTAGTTTTTCAGGTTGGTGTATGACATATTCATGACATACATATGCCAAGAACGCACACGGATACATAAATACGACATAAATGTTCTATTTGTTAGTAGATAGTAGGAGGAAAACTGACAAAATGTACCTAAAGAGAGGTCTCATATCTCAGACACCACATTCTGTTTCCCAGTGTCATCGGCTTATCAAACGATCTCAAAGGGTGATATGTGAATGTGAGCATTTAAATAAATGAAAAAACTCTGATATAAGCTTCTTAATCTTAAATATCTTGTGGCTTCTTTAGATCGATATGACTTTGTGAATCACACATTGACTTTTCTATTACCATTTTTGGGATTTTTATAGACCAAACAAGTAACTGATTAATTATGATGTTTGTTTGTCTTGACATACAGCAACAAACCTACAATATCACTATATTGTTCCTGTGCTCTTTTTCATGCATTGATACTATGCCAACTTCAGTAGCTTCATTGTTCTGTAATCATTTGAAGCTGAACCGACGCAGAAATATCCAAATTGAAAATGTTTGACATCTGTGTTTCTCCATTTATTGATGTGTTCTCCTATCGGAGTGCGTGTTCCACTGCTGCGCTCCTATAACCACGTCCAGCAGCACTCTGGTCGACCTCTCTCGTGTCTAAAGCGTGCTCTATAAACAGCTGTGAGACGGGGTCGTGGCTCGGCTGCAGGCTGACCGATCTCGCAGGGCTCGCAGGGGCTTCCCCAGGCGGCTCCCAGCGTGGAGCAGCACTCCGACTTCAGCGTGGCTCCGTTGATGTTCACCTCGCAGCGGTTGTCCTGGATCGTCAGCCAGCACGTGCTCTTCATGCTGTCTGTGGGGGGTGAACACACAGCGCGCTTGATGAGAGACAGGTCTGCTCGTAAATACAGATTTTTTTTAAAAAAGATGCGTTTCAAACTGTTAAAAAACCTTAAATTTTCCATGTTCTAAACATAGCAGTTCCTCCAAACATCACTCTCAGCACCACCAGTGGTCAAGTTGTCAAAAGTCCCCGCTGAGGACTATTAAACCGAGGCCGCGGAGCAGGCCGCAGAAGCCGTCAACCTGTCGCCCCTGGGCCGAGCCCACGCATCATTACTGCATTACTAAGAAGTGAGGGAGAGCACAGTCATAACAGAGACACCTTCTCCCCCCACACGCACACACAAAAAACGCTAGGCCACCCAAACACAAACCCACAATTTACTTTCCCTTTCTCCCCCCGCTGCGTGATTGGCTTTTCCCACATAAAACAGAGGCGGAGCGTGCCAGAGGAATCTGACAGCGCCAGCTCATGCAATATGTATTAGTATTTATTTAATGACTCACTCTCCCTTCCCGTTAGAAAAACATCTGTATTCTGTATTAGGATGTAGCGTTCTCACAGCGATTTCCCAAAAAGTAACAAGCCCCCAAACAAGTGGAATATATTTAACCTCAGCAGAGAGTCTTACATACCAAGTGTCACTTTAAATCTGGGGCCGATCTCTATGAAGCAAAGCAATCTGGATGTGAACCCGGAGCCCAGGCATGCGAGCATTCATTTCATAAATCATCCGCCTTTTTTTGTCTTTCTTTCTTTCTCTCTTTCTTTCGCTGGGCCGTTCCTCCCAACATCTTTGATTGATAATGTATCTGGAAATCCGAACCAACCACCTCGGTGTTTGTTTATAAAAGCGGAGCGTAAACCTCCATTAGAGTCATTACACAAAATGGCTCTCGCCCCCATTATTCCCCCACTGACACACACTTCTCAGAGTGTAACCATTATCTGGTGCAAGCTGTTCCTGGGACCCCGCGGTGTTCTCGCTCTGACGTTTTTTTTGTTTCTTTTTAAGGAGGACGGATGTCTCCTTACCCACGCAGATGGTGTTGGTGGAGTCCAGCTTGCTGCCATGTGAGCACTCGCAGTTGAAGGAGCCGGCCACGTTACGACACAGCCCGTTGATGCACGGGCTCGAGACGCATTCGTTGATGTCTGAAACACACACACACACACACACACACACACACACACACACACACACACACACAGATGTGAGGTCAGCACTGAGACACTGATTCATATGGCTCATCATCAGTTACAGTTGTTTACAGGAAAGCAAATGCACAACATCTGGTAGTAATGTCACCTCACAATGACCATGAATGTTGGTTAAAAAAAGTGGATGTCAGGGGAGGATATGTGTGTGTGTGTGTGTGTGTGTGTGTGTGTGTGTGTGTGTGTGTGTGTGTGTGTGTGAGAGAGAGAGAGAGCGCTCACCTTCGCAGGTTTCAGAGTCGGGTTTGAAGACAAAGCCCTTGGGGCAGGAGCAGGTGTAGGAGCCGGGGGTGTTCCTGCACAGACCGTTGTCGCAGAGCTGACGGCTGACCAGACACTCGTTGATGTCTGCAGGGAAACCAGAAAAGAGAAAGACTCGTTCTGTAATCAGCTTCACTTAACTCTGATTCTTATCTTCATTCTCTATCCTTGTCATCTGGTTAGTCAAAAGCAACATCTGAGAAAAACAAATACCAGATTTGCTCACAGTAGAGAAACTGCATGAGACAACAGTGACTCACACACACACACACACACACACACACACACACACACACACACACACACCCACACACTTCATTAAACGCTGCAACAAAACGAATTGAAACGCCGGCTCTGGCACAACTCGCGACAACTCACCGACGCAGTTTTTGCCGCTGGTGTCGGACTCGTAGCCGCTGTTGCAGATGCAGCGGTAACTTCCTCTCAGGTTCTCACAGATGCCGTTCTGACAGATGTCAGGGTCCAGGCCACACTCGTTGATGTCTGGGGACAGGAGGTGTGTTGTGTAGGTGAAAAGATGAAGAGAGGGTCTTTTTTGTTTTCATGAGAAACGTTATGAATGAGAGCAGCGTACTCACCTCTGCCGTCAGCTGTGATGCCAATACCACTGCTGCAAACAGCCTGGAACTCAGCTGAAGGATTGACAACAAACACACGCATTACATGAGTTTGATATCTATATGTTGCTGTATTGTACAATATAATAGTGGCAGAGATTGCTCTAAAGACAATAAAACATAACAATATAGTAAAAACAAGTGGATTAATATCAGGATATAATCAAATAGACACTATAACAACAAAGAGGCATCAGTGCGTGTAGATAACAGTGATGTAAACTAAGCAGAATTTGAGCCGAAATAGAAATAGGAATGACGTTGTTGATCCCCAAAAAGAAATTCATTCTGAAGTAAGTATTATATGCACATGATGCAAAAAAATACAGTTGTAAATGATTTTGCTCATGAAATACAGAAAGTAAAACAAATAAAGATGAGATTTCTTTAATATCCTGAGAGAGAGAAAGTTTAAAAGTGACATAAGGTCACTTCTTAAACTCTTTGCGCAACAAAAACAATACAAGAACAAACCCTGCAGCTTATGTTTTATGTAGAAATGAGACAGAAATGGATTGTTAGACTCAGAGGTCCTACCAGAGTTTCTGGAGGGGCAGGGCTGGCAGGGCTCTCCGAACCCGTGTTCGGGATTGGCGCAGCAGCACTCGGACTTGGTGACGGCGCCCGGGAACGGACGCGAGCACGTCCCCATCTTGATGGCGCCGTAGCAGGTGGTCCTCATGTGGGTGTCCACGCACACCCTCCCGTCCACGTCGATGGCCAGGCCCGGGGGACACTCGCAGCGGAAGGAGCCCTCCGAGTTGATGCAGCGGCCGTTCATGCAGATGCCGGGAGTCTGACACTCATCGATGTCTGCAGAGAGAGAGAGAGAGAGATGTTCCAGGTGCTGAACAAACAACTGGCGTCCTCACTCCCATTTTCTGTCTGACTTTGCTCTCATTTTGATCCGTTAGCATGCATTTGTCTGTGAACATTCTTCTGCAAGAAGAGGAAGTATCGCAGACAGCTGCACCAGGAGTCGGGTCACGGGGAGTTAGCGCCGTCTCCACTGGTATGAGACGTGAGGTGTGCATGCATCGTGCACCTGTGTCTGCGTTACTGCTGAGACTGTGATGGATCTGCCGCCACTCGTGGAAGCATCCAGACCAAACCTCTCAGCCGAGACTCTTAAATTTATCCGTCTATTTATTCCTGCACCTCGGGGATATTTCAGAAAGTTCTGCTTAAACCAAACTGCCCAGAAACAGATTTTCAGAAGAGGAATCTGCGGGATTTCAAAGAACACCAAATCTGTCAAGGCTGCTCTGAAGCAGCGTGCGTTGGCCCCGGACCTGGAGGTCTCTGTTTGTGCTTCATAAATCATTCATACCTGTGCAGTAACGTCCGTTTGGTGCTAGAGCAAAGCCTGGTTTGCAGATGCACTTAAAGCTGCCGTCCTCGTTGATACACATGCCGTTGAGACACATGTTGGTGGTGGCGCACTCATCGTGATCTGGAAACGCAGAGAGAGAGAGAGAGAGAGAGAGAGAGAGAAGAGGAATTTAGGTCAAGTTTGTAAAGTTCACGTGAAGTTGGGCCTCTTGTGTCTGCGCTGGCTCCCTACCAATGCAGTTCTTTCCATCTGGGGTGAGCTCGAAGCCAGCGTTGCAGATACACTGAAAGCTTCCCTTGGTGTTGACACAGCGGCCGTTGCGACACATCACTCCGTTCATGATACACTCGTCAATGTCTGAAGGAGAAAGAAGAAGTGTTTGAATGTATTTCATTTCTTCAACTTTGCCCAAATGCTTTTAACAGGGTCTCTGCAGGAATCCCTAAGTTCATGTCAACAGCTTTTTAAGACTTTTTAAAGACTTTCCAAAAAAACGTTAAGACCTTGTTGACATTTGAAGCTGTAATCAGCAACACATCTTTAACTCACTAAACAGTTGCAGTTTGCAACTAAATCTATAGAGCAGAATTCAGATCAGCTGGGAAGGAACGCTGAAGGGACTCAATTATTTACCATAAATTCACCAAACTTTATTCAGTTAAACCATATGGACAAAACCTGACAAGCAACATCTCATAAAATCACAATTAGGACTAGGTCTTTAAGACAGCCTGTTTGACCTCCTGGGTGCTGGGGCATAGTGGGGCATACCAATGCAGGCCTGTTTGGTGGGGGTGCCCTGGTAGCCCTCGTGGCACTTGCAGTGGTACGATCCAGGTGTGTTGACACAGTCACCGTTGATGCACGGATCACTCACACACTCGTCCACATCTGGTGCAAGGGGGGGAAAAAAGAAAAGAGCAGAAGAAGCACATCTGAAAATGATCATCTGAGCACGGTTCCTCTGCAGGACATCTGAATTAAGTTCCTTCAGTGGGCAGAAGATGGCAGTGTGGTGCATGTAATTAATTGTGGCTGTGTCACACTGTCACACCACCAGGCCTAGATGGCTGAATGGCCCTGGATGTGCTTCTCTGCAGCTCACAGTGGATGTGAGTGTGCTCTCCTACCGATGCACTCGCCCCGGACGTCTTGTCTGTAGCCCATGTTGCACTCGCAGCGGTAGCTGGTGTGTGTGGGGATGCAGCGTCCGTTCAGACACAGGTTGGTGAAATGTTTGCAGATGTCGATGGAGTCGTTCACAGAAACGGTACCTGTGAACACACACATACACTATGAACCCGGCCAGATCCTTCACACACGCCGTGGACGTGCCTGTCGGCCTCGGCTCGGCGTCTCACCGATGTGCTGGTTCAGAGTTCCCCCGTTTCCTCCAAAGTTTCCTCCGTTCCCTCCAAAGCTTCCCCCGCCGTTCCCGCCGCCGATGCCCCCGTTGCCGTTGCCGTTGGGGACGCTGGGGAACTTGTAGCCATAGTTGAAGCCGTTGCCGTTGCTGTTGGGGAAGTGGGGGACGATGCCGTGTCCCTGAGGAACGCCCACGATGCACAGACGCCTGAACTCGTCTGCGGAGGAGACACAGAGGCCGGCCGCTCAGCCAAACTACAACTCTCTCATCTCCAGCTCTCACAGTTGTTGTGTGTAAACAACTCATGTGGGTCATGATGGTAATTCAGCCTCACAAGCACTTAGGATCTCCCTGTCCACTCCCACAGTGTGTGTATACACACAAAATTCCTCACTCACTTCACTCACTTTTTCCTGGAATTGCAGAATGCGAAAGAGGCTGTGGTATGCTGCATTAATGTTATTAAATTGACCATCTCACTGTTTAGGTTTATGGGGTTCGGGTTTGCTCTGAACGGAGCGGAACTTGGCCGAGTCGAGAAGGGAAAGTGACCAACATACTGAACACACACACACACACTCTCTGCAAGTGCAAAGTCTCAGTAAGAGATCAGTCGAGGATCACACACAGAGGATGAGTTTTTCCTAATATCATCTCGACCAGGGAGATAATGGGTCATTATCTTCTCATAAATCTTCTCTCTTTGTTTTGGCTCCGTGCTCATGACATCATGCTCATCAGGCTGAGTGGAAGTGCTTTCCTCTCCATCACACACACACACACACACACACACACACAAGCACACAAACACACACACGTCAGTCAGTTCTGTTTAGTTTAACCAGAGTTACTTGGCTCGTGAAGCGTTTACACTGCCGTGTCTTTATTTACGGACTGTCACCCTGCCAGGTCACACGCCATCTCGGCGGAGTCACTTCTTCCTCAGCAGACGATGAAGCTAACAGATCCTGATTTCCAGCTCTTATCCGTCTGTTTGTTTGAGATCATCATTTGTGCTGCTCGGAACCATCTGTGCTTGTCAACATCTGGATGTCCTGTGCTCTCACTACTCACCAGAGCCTCTGACGGGGCACATCTCGGGAATCTGTCCCAGGGCCCAGCAGCGTCCCGTGTCGCAGCAGCACTGCATCTTGGTGTACTGGCCGCTCAGCTCCGCTGCACAGCGGCCGTTAGCCAGCGCAGAGAAACAGGTGCCCACACGCTGGTCTGAGGAGCGGACACCAGGGTTAGAGCTCACACATGGTTATAAGGTCGAGTATCAGCTCTACAGCACATGACAAGAGAGGCTGAGGTTCAGTAACAAATGCAGCAGATATAAGTGTACTGTTTGGATCTGAGATGGATGGATGGAAGGATAGATGGATAGATTATAGATGGGTGGATGGATGGATGGATGTAGATGGCTGAATGTGTGGTTGGATCAATGGATGGATGCTGGATGAATGAGTGGATAGTGGATGGATGGATTAATGAAAGCATGGATGGAAGGATGGTAGGGTAGATGGGTGAATGGATTGATTGATGGATGGATGATGGAAGGACAGATGTGTGATTGGGTCATGGATGGATGGATAATTAATGGATGGATGCAGGATGAATAGGTGTATAGTGGATAGATGGAGTAACAAACAGAAGAATTGAAGGATGGTTGGATAGGTGGATGAATGGAAGAATGATCTTTTGTTGAGTTCTATGTTAATGCTCAACCACCTGGAATTTAACTGAGAAGAAGAAAAAAACCTTCTCAAGGGAGACGCCAAGAAGACATTATACAGAGCTATTAAACTTAACAATGGTCATGTATATGGACTTCAAATCAGAACAATGTATTTATATTGCATATTTCACTGCAATGCTATCCCAAATTTCCTGTTCTTTGATGAGCTCGACTGGTCTAAACTCTAGTTGTACCCTGATGACATCACACTTCCCAAAACTCTGCTCCTCAGCCTGAGGTGGAGTCCTTCAGGTAACCTCTCCACCGCTTTTTACAAGTGACACTGCATCATGTGTGGGAAAAGGTTACAGGTAATCACTGCTGTAAGTTCAGAGTGGCTGGAGAGGAAACTTCTTTATGGACTGGCAGTGGGAAAGGTTGCCTGGGGTCTCGAGGAACTGCAGGAATCTGAAGGGCCTCCAAAAAGGGGGGCTGGGAATAGGGGGGGCCTTATTTGTTACAGTTTTCCAGGTCAGGGTCAGTGGGGCAGGAGAGGGGGCTGCGGTTCAAAGAGCGTGCGTATGAGGAGTAAATGGAGAGGAAAGACTCGCGGGGTTCTGGGTTTTTAGGAGGAAAACACAAATAAGGGCAGAGAGAGGTAGACAGAATGAGTTTGGAGAGTGAGCGACACACATGTGAGAAGCGTTACAGTGTATCAGCAGAGAGCTGGGGAGAGGAAAAGAAAAGGCAGAATGGAGGAGAGGAACAGGGGTGGGGGTGGGGGTGGGGGTGGGGGTGGAGGGGCACAAGTCAATTAAGCCACTAATGAGCCAGCAGTCTGGAATTTATCAGATCCATGTGGAGCAATTCCTGCTAATTAGATAGAACATTAGGTGGTGCACTGTCTGGGAGCACACACAGCGCTGTAGACAGAGCTGCAGAAACGCCCTCACCCCCGTCTATATCTGAAGTTACAAACGTACACACTGTAATAACATTATAACAAAAGTATTATTCCACATTTCACTCGTTTTGAGTACTTTTCTCCTCATATTTTGCGTTTTTATCTTGTTTTTAGACTTTTTTCGCAGAGCAGAAAACGGGCAGCGACATGCTCACACATCGGACCCAGATCCAGACGAATTTAAAAACAAGTCAATGGGAATATCTGGACTGGTTTCTAGGAAGGGGCGAGAGAGGGAGCGAAGAGGAGGGAGGGGGGGGGTGAAGAAGGTGGGGTTGCTGATGAGAGCGATGATGACTTAAATTAGATCCAGACTGTGGTTTGCTCCAGCGTGCGGGCATATGCTTTCGTTTCTCGGAGGTGTTTTTACAGACTGACTGACTGGACAGGTCTCCTCTTCCTTGTGACCGGGCGCTGGGCTCTGATTGCTGTCAGGCAGCAGCTCTCGCTGGCCTCCTCCGCCGCCATACAGTACATCCCTCAAAAACACGAGAGCAGCCACAGGGCCGACCTCCAGACCAGAACTACGAGAGCCTGCGCCTAAAACATGAAGCGATTAACTCTGTTCTATTCACCGCAGCGCGATCGTGAGCCCAGGTTTGTGTCTGAGTGCGTCTTTGGATCGCTGGTTCGGAATATCCAGAGGAGGGATTGGTTGGAGGCGGGACTGCGGAGTGTGGTTTTGTTTGGGCTTTACTTATCTGTCTACGTGCAATCACGTCTTGTCCATTTTGGAAGTAGGACAGGAGACAGGAGGCAGGAGACAGGAGACAGAGGAAGGATATATGGGGGTTGTGTCTGGCACCTGTTTTATTTGCTCTCTCTCTCTCTCTCTCCCTCCCCCCTTTCTTTCCCTTCTGCAGGCTGCAGAAGAGCAACTGGAAACCACAACTGAAGGAAGCGAGGTGCAGGATCCAGATGTCAGAGGATGGGAGGGAGGGAGGGAGGGAGAGAAGGAGGGAGGGCTGGAGAGAAGGTCCAAGAGGAAACAGCGAGATAGATAAGGAGGACGAGAGTGCGAGAAAAGCTTTGGTTTGGAGATAAACAGTTAAAAAATAAAAAATAGATAAACAGCCAGAGGGGAGCGGCGCAACAAAGGAGAGGAGAGATGAAACATGCACACTTTGGCATAAACACTTTATACTGTAAAGAAATACAGAGCGAGGCTTTGGACTGGAGAGGACTGGAGAGAAAGAGAGGGAGAGAGGGAGAGGGAGGGGGACATATCTCTGCAGGGCAAAGCAGAAGAAAGAAGATGGCAGTGGAAGAGCGGGAAAAAAAGAGAAAAATATGGACATGCTTAACAGCAGACAGATGGAGAACTGTTGGGTGGGGTGGGGTGGGGGGTAGGGGGGATGGAGCACCATAGCTGGGTTTCTTTGCAGTTTTTTGTAAAAATAATAGCGATATTTCTGAAATTTCAATTCAGTGTAATTCTAACTTGTGTTTCCATCGATGCCTTCTTTCCCATATAAAATATTATGGGGAAAAAATGAAAAAAAAACTGAAAAACTCTCATACCCCCAGAAAGAAAGTGGCACAGTTATACTTCTGTGCTTTTATTTGATTTCTTAAATTAGATTTGGAAAAAGTTGGAAAAAGCACTCTTGCTCCATCTCAGTTGAAGCTGACTGGTCATGTGACCCCCTAAGTCCTATTCATCCACATGTAAATGCAACAAAAGTGTTCCCTTTGCACAAAAACACGCCAAATTTTTGTGATATTTGGGACATTTTTCAAAATTCAGATGTTACCATCACTAACTTTCTATTGCATTTCTTTACTTTTGTGCATTTCTTAAGGTAATGGTCCGTGATCCAGCTGCACCGACCCAGACAGTCCACACACAGTGCTGTATTTCTCCTGATCGTCTTCACATCTCCCTCCCATGATTCACCTGTCTGTTCAGGACAAATCCTCCCTCGCCCTCCTCTCCTTCCATATGTTCCTGGTGCCATTTTTCATTAAGCTTTTATTAGTTTTCGGGTCATTTCTCATCGTCTGAGCTCGGAATTTCAGCTCTAAATCTTAGCGTGCAACCAACTTTTTGGCTCCCTATTTTTTCCTGCTTTTATGATAATAAAGCGATGCCACATCTGTGCAGAAATGCTTTCAGCGTTTCTCTGGACGACGTCCAACAACGTCAGGGTGAATCTGATTGCCGGCTGCCATCCAACACCTGACGACACTAATGCTCTTGTAGCTGAAAGTGAGCGTCTTGTGGAACATTTTCACGGGGCAGAGCAGCACATTAATGCCCGCGATCTCAAAAATACAGCAGTGATCAATCACACGGTGGTTTCAACATTCAGATGTTTGCATACTTTTTGCCTTTTATACGAATTTTCAACCCATTTCCTCCCTAGACTGTTTTTTTTTCCTCCTTGAGTAAAAACAGAGGAGCTCGTTATTTTCCACAGAGGATGGAGGATGAGTTACAGCAAAACTAGAGCGTAGGTCTGAACGGTGAGCGTAAAACTCACGTTGAAGGACGGAACTGCGAGGAAACATGTATTTCCAATTGCGGCAACCCGCCGGAGCAGGTCTGCCCTGCGCTGGGGTTCATATTGGAAGAGGGTTGGCCTGCGCCTGTGATGCTGAGAGGGTTAAGCAGGCAGACCCTGAGCTGTCTGTTTTGGGTCTGAATCCTGAAATAATATATTAACACCTGGTTGTGTTTCTCTGTGGCTGCCATCAGGCACGGGGGCTGCAGGAATAGATTAGCACCTGGTAGTGTTTCACGGGACGTCAGTGAGGTATGCGCTGTCAGCGTGTGTGTGTGTGTGTGTGTATGTGTGTAAATGAGTCAGAGGGGCACTAGCATTACAGCAGATTAATGGTGCCAAGGCCAAACAGTGCGTGCAAGTGTGTTTGTCTGCACATGGTGACCACAGTTCTGCAGGCCGCCTTGACTCATCAGTACTGCTCACACAGGAAATGGCGGTACGGGGGGAGGGAGAGATGGAGGACGGGGGGAGAGGGGGGCCAGATGTGAAGCTCTCAGCCAGGGGGTGAGGAAGTGCACGAGATAAGTTTAGATTTGTGTGCGAGACTCACCCACGCATCTGGAGCCGTCCGTGCTGGAGATGTAACCTCGCGGACAGGTGCAGACGTAGCTGCCGGCCGTGTTGGTGCACTCGCCTCCGTCACACACGCCCGGGATGCTGCTGCACTCGTCGATGTCTGAAACACACACACACACACACACGCGTGTACAGGTCACGTCTCAAATACCTCGTCTCACCACAGCGAGGGACACATCTGCCGAGGCCGCCAGCTCGGACGACTCTTTCGACGTTGAAACTTTCTTTGTTTGGAGGGTTTGCAGTAGCGTGCTGCAGTAAAAGTTTATTGCACTGGGGTAACAGTTTCTCCCCGAAGGAAAAATAAAAGCAAACCAAATGGATCCACAGTTGACCAAAGTGGAATTACTTCACTTCTGCTCTGCTCTGCTGGGGCTGAGAGACAGGAACGATCCCAGCAGAGTCAACTGGGAAACACAGCGAGCGACCAGTGAACGATCCGTCACAATCCTCGACCACATAGCTGCTGATTTCAATACCACTTTTCATGTCTTTTATTGAGACCGGCTGGAATCAGTTATTGAGGAACAACCAGGAAGACGCTGCATGCTGTATATGGCCATTTGACGGGCCTATGAAAGGTTTACACTCTGTCTCCGTTCAGGTTTGCCTCCATTTCAATGTCTGAAATGTTCTCTATTGATCAGGACGGAGTGGGTAGCATTGTTGTATCACAGAAACAAGCGTCTGGATTTGGGTTAGGGTTCGGGTTGTCCCAGCTGGGGAAAGTTTGCATATTATTCCCATGTTGGCGTGAGTTTTCTCTGGTTTCTTCCCACAGTTGAAAAACAAGGTTGACTCGAGACTTCAAATTGCTCCTAAGTGTGAGTGTAAGAGTGTAGGAGTGAATAGTGTGTGTGTGTGTGTGTGTGTGTGTGTGTGTGTCTTGTGATGAACTAGCAACCCCTGCCGTCATCCTATATCGCTACAGCACTGTAAAGGTTAGATGGATGGATGGATGGATGGATGGATGGATGGATGGATGGATGGATGGATGGATGGATGGATGGATGGATGGATGGATGGATGGATGGATGGATGGAAAGTGAAATACTAGGCGTCCGTGCAAGCAAATACTTAATTGTTGCCATAATCTCCACAGTGTTAAGACTAAGTCTGTGTGTTCAAACACATGACTAGATCTCAAATTAGATTCAAGTCTTTTTGAGATGAGTTACCCTCTCGTAAAAGCTGCTACAGCGACCTTATCTAAACATGTCCTGGTTGTGTGTGCGGGGTCTCAGACCACCTGTGCACGCTGCTCGGCTCGGGCCGCCTCAGCACTCTGCACTTTAACGACGGCGTTGAGTCGCACTGCTCAGCGAGGGGGGGGCCTCGCCCCGGCCCATCACGGGGAGGGAGCCCAGAGTGAAGTTCCAGAAGGGTATTGGGTTTTTATGACGTGTCACACTTATTTATACGCAAGCGTAATTACAGCACCACTGTGGGGCGTAATTACAGAATTAATGCAGACGGGGTGCGTGCCTCGATGTGTGTGCGTGCGTGTTGGGATGGAAAAGTGAAGGGCGTGTTGGTGTTTGCCTTCCTAGGGGCAGAGATCGTGTAATTTATACCCCCGAGAGTGTGTGTGTGTGTGTGTGTGTGGATGTGCGTCTGTGCTACTAGGCCTGCCGTGGGAAGCTAAGACGCCTTTCTTCCCCTGCTGACTTCTGTCTGACAGCAGTGGCAGAGGGCCTGGGTGAGGTTGTAAAAACCGAAAAACCCCGCCGAATAAACCTTGTGTCAGCAGCAGCAGCAGCAGCACGCCAGACATTACGCTCCACACAGACGGAGCGCTGTGGGACTGACTGTTTGTGTGTGTGTGTGTGTGTGTGTGTGTGTGTAGAGGAAATGTGTAAGCGTCTACAAGCGAGCCATCAACTCGGGCATAACACACGCATCAGATAAAGGATGTGTGTGCCACATTCTTTTGTTTCGTTTCATCCAAACAACAATCTGGGAAAGTGTCTTTGCGGGACGTTTATGTCTTTGTGTATGTGTGTGTATGTGTGTGTGCATGTGTGTGTGTGTGTGTGAGAGAATCTGTGAGTGTCAGAGCAACGGGGAGGTCCCTGCACATAATGAGAAAGTCTCCCAGATGCTCTAAGTGTTTCTTTGTTCAGCACTAACAGCTGGTTCGGAGCCAAAGGCCTGTATTTATGTAAGGAAAATGGAGGAAGACGCAGAAAAAGCAAAGAGAAGGCGGAGAGAGAGAGAAAGGAGAGACTGTTGAGCGCAGTCTGAACTGAGAGTGAGGGCTGTAAAACCAGGTGCCTCGTTGTGCCCGAAACGATCAGACGCCCTTGACAAGTTGACTGCAGTTCATCTTAACTGCTCCAAAAGCTGGCTCATTTCACTAGCTCCAAGGCATTTGAATAAAACGTCCATCCCCAAAGGGCCCGGTCTGATTGTTTGTGAGATATTGCTAAACATGAGTTTCCTGCCGATCCATGACTTCAGACGCACGTCACAACGGTCCTTTTGTTTTTACGAGTTTTTACGAAACACTGGACTCTTTCTCCTCTCAGGCTGCATGGGTCGAATGATTAAACTGCACCTCCGCGCAACAAACTTTCATCAGGGCAAAAACATTCCCATCGCCCGAGTCATTTCACAGGCTACAGCCAGACTGACTGGTATCAATACCTCATCGGACCATGTGTGAGCAGATGCTGAGGTGATCTGTGTGAAGAGTTAGAAACCCTGGTTTAGCATATGAACCATGTCAGTACCTGTAAAGGTGCTTTGAGTGGTCCTGGAGACTAGAAAAGCACTGCACAAGATGTGATCCTCTGACCCAATGACAGCTAGGGTGTGAGTGGATATCTGTATGTCTCTTGTATTTGTGTATTAGTCGACTGTCAGAAAGCATTTAAAGAGACAAATATTTTGATCTTTAAGGAGGTAAGTCAATATTCTCTGATCTCAGCTTCTAGAATGTGAATATCTTCTGGTTTCTTTACTCTCTATGGCAGAAAACTGAATGAGGTAAGGACAAAAAAAACGCATTTAAAGACCTTATCTTGGCATTTTTAACACAGGCATTAAGAATTTTCACAGTTTCTCTATTGTTAATCCTCAGATTGACGGACTTAAAACAATTGGTTTATGACCACACTGAGAACGCTTATTAGTTACAGCTTTAGCGCTGGCAAATACAACTAGACAGTTGGCGGAAAAAGGAAGGTTAGAATTAAGTTATTAGTCTCTTTTGTTCCTCTCAGCTTCTATTTCGTCAATGACTACATAACGACTGGTGGCTGGTTTTGGTCAACGCGGCAGCCTGATGAAAACAGAAAGACGAGCGGGGCTTTCTGCTTTGTCTCCGTGTCCTTGAGTTCATGCTGTTTAGCAGCAGCTGGAATGTAACATCCCCACCCACATCTCTCTCTCTCTCTCTCTCTCTCTCACATCTCCCAGCATCTCTCTGGAAGCGCTCACTCGCTCCTGACTGTAACCGTTGGTGGCGTTAGCCCAAAACCACAACTGAAACTGGGGTGAATTTAGTGAAGTCAGCCTCCCCATTTCCTCCTTCATTGGCCTACGACATGAATCACTGTCCGTGTCTTTACGGCTAATTACTTCCCAAGGTCCAAACACTCGTTTATTTTCCCCACCTCGTATCTGTTACGCCTCTTAGCATGGTAGGAGTTAATAAAAGGAGAATTGAGATGATAATTCATGCAGCGATGCTGGGAGAGCAGGTTCAGCCTTGGTTGGGTTCAGGAGGATGGATGTGTTCTGGCTGGAACAGTTTAAGAGCTTTCTGTAATCCTCCCTACAGACTAAGAACACATCGGCCCGGGTCCAAGAGACACAGCCCCTGCCAGGCTGACGATCAGACTGTTTAGCCTGGGCATTGTTTAAATTCCACCCAATCAACACATTGTAACGTGAAGCCACTCCACCAGTGTGCGTGTATGTGTGTGTGTGTGTGTGTGTGTGTGTGTGTGCGTGCTCCCAGCACACATCCAGGCTTTCTAAACTCGGAGCATGTCGTCACTTCTTAAACGCCCCCTCAGAGATTTGTCAACCGATCCCGGCGAGTCCACGGTCATCGTAAAACGGTCCACGACTGTCTCACCGATGACTCTCAACAACATCTGACTCAAACTCGTACGCTCGCTCTCTGCACTCGAGTTAAGGCGATTACCGAATTGTTTCAGCACGCCGTGTTTAAAACTGAAGCCTGCGGTAACGTTAACTTGTCCATCTGGGTGTGAACCGGAATACCCGGGCAGCTGTTTTATTTCTCACGTTAAATCCTTAATAAAACACAGGATTGCGCAAATGCAGGAGATTGTTACCAGTACAGTAACTGTCCCCTCGCTTCCAGGGAAATTCGGCAAACTCTCCTGGTGTTTTTCCTTCCCTGTTCATGCTTCCTGTAAACCACCATCTAGGTGATTGACAGGAAATGGCAGTACATCAGAGGTGTCCTCACTGTGTTTATCAATCAGGGTTAACCCTATGGTGACTGAAATGCTCGAGCTGATGAAACTAATCGATTCATCTACAATCCTTCTGCCTCCACCACCCTGGTATTTCGGGGTGTTGATCCTCCTCTCAGACTCACCTTCACACTTGTGGCTGGTTTCGCTCTGGCGGTGTCCGGCGGGGCATTTACATTCGTAGGATCCCACGGTGTTGATGCAGTTCCCTCCAGCGCACAGACCCGGCACTGCCTGGCACTCGTCCACATCTGGAATCACAACAAGCAACAGTAGTGATGAGAGGAGGGGACGTTTTCATAGCACACATACTCACTATTAACCAGCGGCTTATTGACATGCATATTAGTCAGGTAATGGCTCTTTATAGGCATTACAAGCTGCCCAAGAGTCTCCCTTCTGATTACTTCTTATTAATAATAAGTAAAGAAGATGAATTTACTGAGTGTGAAGAGGAACCAGCTCCACCTTTGGTCAATACGTTTGACTTAAATATGAGGAAGACCAGATTTTAAATAGGAGTGAATCTTCTGAAGAGATTCAATTTGGAGTCGTCTGAACACTTAACTCACATAGTTCACGTTTTCCTACTAGAGTTTGGATTGTGTTTATTATCAAGGGAGAGTGAGCAAAACTGAAGCTCAGACTGAGCACAGCTCTTTAAGATCATGATTTAAGTTCAACTCTCTCACTTAGTCTCAATTTAACTGTAATTAGAGGGAAAACTACCATGACTTTAGTAATAGTTAATTATGGGGTGACTGGTCACTCAGAGGGACTGTGGTGGTCTATGGATTGTACGGTTGCCAGTTCGATCCCCGCCCATTGTGGCCTTCATGTCGAAGTGTCTTTGGGTAAGTTACCGAACCCCAGGTCGCCTCTGATGCTGTGTTGTGTTTGTGTGTGAATGAGTAAACACCATTGACCACAGACCAGTGATTGAATGGGTGAATATGACTTGGTCATGAGGACTAGTAAAGCGCTACTTAGCAACCAGTCCATTTAATCAATAAGAATAAGGGGTTAACAACACATGTCTAATCACTAGTTAAGGACTTGTACATGACAAGTAAGTTGAAATGTTTGTAAGCAGCCAGTTAAGGGTGAATGCATGTTCCTGAATCTTTAGTGTTCCTGAGGTCTTTAATAAATCTCAGGCTGAGCAGGGCATTGGATTAAAAGAGAGAGAGAGAGACTGAAAACCACAGCGAAGGGCTTGGACTAATTACAGCGATATATCAACCATTATATCGAAGCTGTTTTAGTTTCTGGCAGACGAGCTGGCACTGGAACACCGTTCTTGGTATGTCTATTCTCTCTTTTTTCTTTTGCAGTGGGAACGGAGAGAAGAATGAGCAGAGCTCTGGCACTGCCTGCGATGCCTAAGACCACTTCCAGAAAGACTCACTCCCACTCTGCTTCTCTGCCTTCGACAGGAAATGGTTTTCAAAGTGTACGTTTTTCCCAGCATTCACCGTGAGTCACTTTTACCAGTATTGGGGATCTTTAAGTGGGCGTGTTACTGGATACCTTGGAATACACACACATGTAGAGTATACGCCAATCCACGCATACACAGTGAGTACTTATTCACCTCGGTGACCGTCAATACAGCGTTCCAGGGAAAAACCTATTTATAATAATGTGAATAAGCTAAATCTGTTTTTCAAGAGAATGCTGAGTTCTATGGGAGTGATAAAGAGCATCTCAGCCAGCGTCCTGACGTGGGATTCATGGTCAGGTGTGGGCTGCACTACTGCCAACTATACATTCCAGGAGGATCTCTTGTGATTGCGTCTGCTTGTGTGTGTGTGTGTGTGTGTGTGTGTGTGTGTGTGTGTGTGTGTGTGTGAGGAGTGGGAGAAGAGTGAAGAGAGCGGCGGGAGACGGGAGAGAAGCCAGAAACACAGACAGACAGACAGAGAGAGAAATCAAGAGGTGTGTGAGTCACAGGGGGATGAGTGATCGTCTCACGTGGGCAAAGCTCAAACATATGAGCAGCCTGGCAGCCGCGTCCAGAGGAGAGGAAGTTGTGGAGCTAAATACAAACCAGTGCCTGTTCCCAGATGTATTACCTTCTCTGTCTCTCTTTTTTTTCTTTCATTGAGCCTCATAAATAACGTATATAGACCTGTACGTTCAGCTGGGAGGATTGCAGTCTTGCTATACGGTGCTGCATCTTCTACTATATGGGACTCTGCTGCATTCCTCCGATATGTTTTAACACATGTCGATTTGTCAAGCACATGTAGGCCAGTGATTCTCGGTACATACAGTACAGGCTATTTTACAACCAGCAGCTATTAAACCGAACTACTGCCTTCAGGGCGTTGCGTTTGTTAGGCCACAATGGGAGCGTGTTGGAGATGAGACTTCAGAGAATTTTCGAGTGAGCACTTTGGCTCCTCAGTCAAACACCTGACGCAGTTTATATACTTTCTCCAGCATCAAGTATGACTCTAATGTGCACATAGGGCCCCAAATAAGCATCCAGGAGGAGGTTGATGAAAAGGTTAACGTGACTTTGGACAGGTCTGTGCCCTCACCTTTACTTTAGCTAGAGCCAAGAAAATTACTGGCCTTGAGTAGTTTTCATGGTAATATAAGGACCCAGGAGGATGTGCATAAACATGACTCCACCCGATCCTTCAACACAGGCTTGAGTTACCAGCCAGACACATGCACTATAACATAGACCTGCTCCTGCTGAAACTAAACAGCGCTGGAGGTGTGCAGAAAATCTTGGAATAAAGAAAGTGGAGTGGAAACACTTCTAGAAGTTATAGAAGTTTATCACACAACATGGCGCTCACATGACCAGTTCACTTCAACAAAGATGGTGCAGTATGGAGTGAGACTAAACTCCTAATTCAAAAACCTAATAATTAAGTGTTGGTGATGCAAATCTTCCTGAAAGTAGAGTCTTGCAGGATGAGATTTCACAGAAATTAGAAAAATTACGACTTGTGGAAACATCCACAAGAGATTTTTGAAATATCTGTTCAATCTGAGCCTGAAACTGTAATGGAAATGCATCTCGTGACTTTGTGTGCATCGCCACATGCTTTGTGCTGCCACTTCCCTCATCGACAGACCGGCCGGCCACTTTGTTTCCCTGCATTTGTTCAGGATCTGATTCCCTGAGTGAACGGGAGAAGTGGGCAGAGATTTTGGACTCCGACCAGTAAAGTCTATCCAGCAGAGGTGTATTGTAAAAGCAAACAATAACTTCAACGTGCTATAATCCGCTATACTTCCTGGAATAAATGCATTCATTTGAGATGGGCCTGGAGCCCTGGGAACCAGAATAAAAATACACGAGTGAAAGGTCTCCCTCCGTGACGTGGTCCAGTAGACATCAGCGTTTACGATCTAGCCGTGTGGTGCTGGGTGTGTCCACACAAAGGAGCTGGACTGAAGCAACAAAGAGCCTCGCTGGACTCATTTTCATCAGGGCCACGACCTCCACATGTGTCATATATTGCTGCAGTTATTATTGCTGGGTCTTGTCAGAGCTATAGGAGAAGCACGCTGTCTGCTCTGAGGGGGTCTGGGGACACAGGCAGCGGGATTGTTGATGTAAGACGGTCGATCTCACCTCATATCTCCCCCGGTTTATCTCCATATCTCACTCTTCTGGGTCCATTAAACCAAAACAGCTTCATTCTGTTATGTCTGCACTTAATCCTTTAATGCTCTGACAGGTTAAGTGTAATTTTTTTGTGAGGGAAAACAATGAAGACCTCAAGAATGACTATATTCACACTGTGGGTCTTAATGCTCAATAACGTTTTGTTGCATTGGGATTGCTTTTGGATCGTGTGGTTGTTCACATTATAATTTAAATGCGATGCCTTGGGACTCCAGTGTGAACAGTCTAAAGGCCTTTACGTGACCACCATGCACAGAAAAAGACGTGATGTCACACTCAAAAAACGAGCTGTGATTAGATAAGTTAAGACGAAAGATGGAAGTTATGCAATCTGAGCCGACAACATAGATAAAGGGAAGAAAGAGATTAAAGAAAGCACTTGTTTCATCCATTGTTTACATTTGATCTTGCTACATCCGGCCTCCTCTGGTAACTTATGGTGATGTAGACTGAGGCCACTTAAAAAATATTGAAAATTACTCTGATTTACTACTACACATGAAAGTAACCTGATTTGAACTTGACAAAACTGGATTTGTAACGTTCAGACTGTCAAAAAAAGTTTAGTTTGGCCCACTTTTACCCGGCTAGTGTGAATGTAGCCTACACTTTAGTTTATGAAGTAGATTATTCTGCTATGATTCTACGACAGGCTGGCCAAAACGCATGCATTGACCGGATGAATGAAGGGACATCTCTCTTGGAGGGGCTAACGTGACAGCTGGGACCTGCAGCTCTTGCCACATAAATAACTGAAGACATTGCGATGTTCACTGTTGACGCTTTCTGCAGATTGTGCAGAGATGGCAGGACATTCGCACGCAGCTTCTGTGGAACACAACCTTAATAGGAAAACACAAGCTTGCAACCAGACCAGTGTGTGCATGTAAACACCCCCCGGAGTTGTTAACACGGGGCTCGAGGATGTTATGAGCAGGCCTCGCAGTTGAGATGATGACAGATAACGCTGTTTGTTGTGCCGATCTTGTGTGGCTCCACGTGTCTGTTTACGTGTCCCGTGTTACGCGTTTCCGTCTTTGAAGTGGAAAAGCGGATCGGACCGGTTTCGGTGATCTGACCTTGGCAGGCTCCGGTGCGGATGTTGGGGATGAAGCCGCGCCTGCAGGGGTGCGGCTGGGCCGGGCACTGCTCGCAGGGGTGGCCCCAGGCCCGGCCGATGGTGGCGCAGCACAGGGTCTTGGTGCAGACGATCCCGCTGAGCTGGCCCTGGCACATCTGGTTGTTCACCTGCGTGAAACATGGCCCGGTCCTGTAGTCTGTGGAGGCAAAGAGACAACGATCCGTTATCGCTCTGTCGTGACCGTTTCCACATTTGACTAATGAGAACGTGTTTATTTCTTTAGGCACATCTGGAGCGGAGTTACACAGAATCAGATTAGCTCAATCCTGCTGGGAAGAAATGCTCTGATAGCAGAAAAGACCCATTTCCATTGATACCTAACAGAGTGAGGAACCTCTTGCTTTTTTTTGGTCTCATTTACATTGGAACAACAAATGGAGAAATTGATGTGAAAACAAGCTGGCGCAGCTTTAGAGGATGATTTAGGAGAGCTGACTCACTGGACCACCGAACACAAACCCCACAGTTTAATTGTTTCAAGTGTTTGAATCTTTGGATCAACGAGCAGCTTACAAAGAGGGGAATTTACAAGTAGCGGGTTTTTATTATCAGGACTTACGACGAACGGCACGAGATCCAGTAGCAGCATGAGAGCTCGGGCCAGGACACGTGAATGCAGGCAGTCTCTTGTTAAACTGGCTCACGTTAATCCGGTAAATACATCCACGCTGTTATTTGCAGAAAGAACTTTTCTGCAGGACTGGAATGAGTGCAATGCATTCAGTCTCCGGGATAACAAGTTAACCTGTTGGACTGACGACGGAGGCACATGCCAGAGCTGTAACTAGGTGTTGAACAGTGGTGGGATCTGTTTGCATCAGTGTGTCAGTAGAACCAGCTAAAGGTAGCGCAGACAGCGATAACAATCACCCCGTGACACTCGTTCACTCTGAGGAAAAGAATGCATCTTTTTTTTCTTTTTTTTTTACCGCATCTGTTCGTCATCTTTGGGACTTTGCGAAAACACACAAGATATCACAAAAAAACATCTGTTGCCAATCACAGGAAAGTAACAGAAATGTCTCACGGATGTCAGACGAGATGATTTAAGATTACTCATCCCGTCTTTCATCCTGGGAAAGGGACGGTTACGGTGGTGAACGTGTGACTATGCACGCAGCCGGGAGAGAACAAAATGTCCCCATCTCTGGCGATCACCTTGCCTCCTCGCCGGCTCTGCTGCTCGCCAACGAAGCTGTGGCATAATCTCGTTAAACGCTCTTGGCAAATCAGGCACGATGACCTCATGCTGCAGCCATTTCAGCAATACGCCGTTCGTCCTTTCAATCACATACTGCCTAATGATGGCTTCCCTTGTGGGAGAAACCCTTATTAAGTTCTCTGCAGT
>CM055194.1:21429673-21534673 GCA_029224185.1 Karalla daura
GTGCTATATGATGTTTTTGCATTTCAGCCATCGATATGCAGCCTTATCGAACATTTTTCAAGGGTCTCATCTGGATAAAAGGCATGTGTGAACGTGGCCTGGTGTGTTCTCATCCAGTATGTATTCACAGCATATTCACCTCGTCTTAAAGCCAGTTTAGAGCCAGGTCAGCTCATATGTGAGCAGATGTGGGGCAGTACATGGGTACGCAGGTAGGTGGTTACGTCATGACGTTTTTGAACAGTCACAATGAGCCAGTCACGTTTTAAAACACCATTAGGAAAAAACCAGAACCACGGCATGAACTGGCATGAACTCCTCTGCATCCATGCAGACGAGGAAATTAGCCGGCAATGTGTGTACACATACATTAGGCCAAGCCCGCCTCCACTGGACAGTCCTAGTATTCCCTGTATAGCTAGTGCATGTGTGAATTGGCATTTTGCCGAGTAGAGAATGTGAGAATGGCTAAAACAGACCGGAGAGGCTGGAGGACCTTCCGATATGCAATTACTATGTGTGAAAGGGGCTCGAAAGAGACAGAACACAAACAGTGACACATGCGTGTACTGGATGAGACGTTGGGGAATCTCCTCTGATTTAAGAGGGAATGACTGAATCCAACACTAACCAAACACAGGCACAACACAGCCCCAGAGATGGAAACACGCCGGGGATTCCCATGACTCCATCTCCAGCACAGTACGCCCAGTTACCCCCAAACTGGTTGACTTTCACCGCCCTCGTAATCAGTTCATCAGCTGGGGCTGTCAGAGGCTCACAGTAAATCAAATGAATCATGCACACACACACACACACACACACACACACACACACACAGACTCGAACCACAACAGCCAACAGAGTCACCAAAGGCTGCACCAGGGACGCTCCATCCATTCTGGGGCCAAACCCAACATTTAAAAAATGCTCGGGTCATTCATCATAATTATTGCTCTCCTTCTCTTTCTATTCTATTCTCCTGCTATCTGACGTTCAATTTTCATCTACGAGCGGGGCAGCTGGATGATGATTTTTATTTCTGTTGTCTCTAATATGATTCCTTATGAGTTATGAAGTTAATTTGACAAGTTAAGCCCATCTCCTCTTCCTCCGTGAAGGATGTTTGGCACCAGAAAGTACACAAACAAAGATTTACACGTGTCTCCCCAGTGACTACCTGCAGGTCCCCCTTCCTTTCCTCCAACATGTAGCGTGTTTATACTCTCATCCACCAGGCTTTGTGTACACAGCTGGGGAGTCCATTTTCATTTTCACCCTGTTCCTCCCCTCTTCCTCCCTCCTCCCTCTCTCTCTCTCTGTCATCCCTACCTTGCCCCACTTCTCATCAGGAAACGTCCACGATCACTCCACAAAGAAAAGTCTATTCTGTCGGTCCTGTGGGGATGTTGGGGGGTGGCGGGGTGGTGGAGGGTTGTATTTATTGCCAGATGTCTTTAAAACTCTCCCAACCCCTTAAATTTTGTATTTTCCACGAAAACAAGACCCCAGAGTTTCATGAAGAAATACAATAAGGGAGGGAGAAAAAGCAGGAATCAAGAGAAGTTATAGGATTTGATGAAGCGGTAGCGCACTGTTACAAAGCAGAAGGAGGGAAGCAAGTGACTGTAAAAAAAGGGAGAAACGTCTGCTGACATCAGAGTAAAACCAGTGACTAGTGTTTATGGCACATGCATTTATATTCCACATAGGGGAGGAGGAAGGAAGGAAGGCATAGATAAATGAGCTGACATATAGGAGCCAAGAGCTTTCCTCTCCTATCAGAAGGTGCTTTCCCATCACACCCAGAACTGTGCAAAACATAAATATTGCAATAAACAACTGGTGATGGAAACAGCTAAACCTTTGAAACGTCACAGAAACATTTTTATGTTCTCATGAGGAGGTTTTTCATACATGTCAATATAAAAGGTTATCACAAAGGTGATGAGATGGAATTACAAAATGTTTTGGATATCCATTTTCCTCAAAGTGGAATCTTAAGACTGAGATTTTACATTTTAGATACTCATGGCACCTCCTGAGGCCTCCAGCTCCATGCCTAAAACACCTACAAGTAGCACTTTAAAGAAAGTTTTCTATAAATATTGCATTTATTTTGCATAAAACTGTGATATAAATGCACCTAGAGGGAAGAAGAGGAGGGAGGGGGAGGAAGCCTAGGGTCAAAGCAGATCTGCGAGACCTCCTGTTGGTGTAGAGGGTGCAAAGGTGACGGCGTAGCACAGCCATCAATTCAGGTAGGTTTGTTTATAATCTGCACCACCTACGTCCAACACCCGGCCATTTCCTCCCACCGCGTACATAACTCAGGGCTTCTGCTCAAAGCCCCGGAGACGAACACCCACTGGCTGTCTGAGCATGAAGTAATCCACGGTGGAGGAGACTCGAGGCTCACCAGCCACTGAGGTAATGAACTGTCTGGACTGACAAGAGCAACAATCTCCACCGCGCGGCCACATCAAAGCCTTCCTGCTTCGATATCTTCCTCAGCATTTCAGCTTGATGCGTGGGAGGGCAGCGCATTGATAAAGACTGTCTGCCAGCCCTTCTTCACCTCTGCCGGCCGCTCGGTTCCCGGCTCGGGCGAGTCCCTCGCTTGATAAAAGGCTATTTCTGCCGACGTGGGGAGTCACTTCTGGGAAAAATTCCACTGCTTTACAGCCTGAGATTTATTCTCATGCAGTAGCCGTGGCCATTACTTACTGTTCATTAGCTATGATGGCGTTTCAGACAGGAAAAGGAAATGCGGATATTAAATGCTCATAAGAAACCACATATTAGAGGAAGAAAACACTGAGCTCAAAGAAATCGCATTAGTGCAGAGGGGAAAATGCGCGTCTGGCCAAGTGTGTTACGTGTTGGTGGTCAGCGTTACCACTGGGTTTGTCTGTGAAACCTAATGGTATAAAAGAGGGTTGGTTAAAAGCTGAGGCGACACAGCGTCTTGGTGGTTAGCATTGTTGCCAAACATCAAGTCTCAGGTTCAACTCTCAGGCAGGCCGAGGATGTTTTTGTCCAAAGTTTGCATGTTCTTCCCGTATCTGAATGATTTTGCTCCATGAGAGCTGGAACGTTTTCCTGAACTTATGAAAAGTTTAGAGACACACTGATTTCATGAGACAGTAACCTTAGAAGTCTCATTCTGAACCACATTACTGTAGAAGACGGACACATTTTAAACCTAATCATCTTTTCCACACTAAACAGACATTTTGCAGATAATGAAAACCTGGTGAGGGAAACACAACAGCTTGGTGAATTCTGCATGGCAGGTTTTCCTCACGCTGTCCACAAACATGCTTATTTAAGTTGATGTTAGACTGATAAAACTCTACCTAGGCATGAGTTTGAGACTGAATGGTGTATGTGTGTATGTGTGTGTGTGTGTGTCTTGTGATCTACTGGAGACCTGTCCAGGGTCTACTCAATAAAGTCATTCCTATTCCAGACCCCAACAGCACCACTGGGGTACAAAGCAGGTTAAGATGCTGGACGGATTTAAGACTTTTTTTTTCTTTAAGACCTTTTGGTTTTCCCTCTAAAACACAACAGTGAGATGAGAAGTGGAGGCGCAGACAGGAAGGCGGTGACGCCTCATGACACACTGCATCAGCACAGAGACGAGCACAGTGAACTCTGACCTCTCTCGCACTGCGGGCCAGTGAAACCGTAGACGCAGGCACATCTGTTGGGTCCGATGCAGCGCCCACCGTTCTGGCAGCCGCTCTCACACACGGCTAGAGGAGACGAGAGAGGGAGGGAAGACAGGGTGAATCACACTGGATTAGACACTTTGCACGCACTCTCTATCGTCTCCTTCACGGGCCGGGACCTTTTCGCTCATGACTTCACCTTTTAATCATTTGCATCGGCAACACATAAACACATACTGTATTGTATATCTGTATTACAAACATGTGTGAGGATTTGCACCGATGACATCAGTTCTCGGGCCGACGGCAGCAACTCCCCGAGAGCGTCGCTCTGACCCAAAAACGTAACCCTGACACGAGCTTTACGCATCTGCTGCGCTTCTTTTTTGTTTTTTTTTTCTTAGATGAGCGTAATTTGGCAACACGTGCACATTGTCCTTTTCATATACAGGTCAGACCAATAATGGCAAAGCTCGCAAAAAAAAATCGATGAAACCAGAAACATAAAAAAGTCCAGGACTCTGAAGAGCTGCCGCGTCCTTATGAGGACCAAATGTGAACCCAGAAACACGCAATAAGTCTGGGAAAGTGTGGACAACTCGCAGACCTTTTAAACTTTCGTTCTCATTCTTTCTTTCAGCAGATCGCTAACTTTTTGCCGGTTGCAGCTTCTCTGTGGCAACACAATCCCCATGTGTGTGTAATGAATAAAAACAACACTATAAATTATACAACACAAACAAGTAACCCCCCGCTCCCTGGTGTTTTCAAGTGGTGTTACTGTTGCAAAGACAAAAGCACAGAAACAACCAATGTATTCATTTCCAATTCATCAAAGTGTCCAAAATGTTGGGTTTTAAAATTTCCAAGTGATATCATAGTCTGAGTATTGTTTGGCACAAACAAGTGGCTACAGCAGGGGTTGGGGGTCACTGAGAGAAACGTGAGAATTCATATTTCGATTCAACTTGTAATTATCAATGCCAGAATTCATTGTCTCCCGTTGGAGGACAGACAAACATGTCTCCCGGTGGTTTGATGTGAATACGTGTGTGTGTGTGTGTGTGAGATGTAGAGTGCAGGAGAGGTGTGCTGAGCAGCTGTCACTCACGCTGTCCACAGTGGCTGCCTGTGTAGCCTTTCGGGCAGGAGCACGAGTCCTCGGTGCAGCTGCCTCCATTCATACACCTGACGTTACAGGACTGAACTGTGGGAGAGAGAGAGAGAGAGAGAGAGAGAGAGAGAGGAGATGAAGGAGGTGATGAGGTCGGATGTTACACCTTTACAGGCTGCAGTGTGAGAACACAATAGAGAGGAAATGCTGAATGTGTGCTTTCACAAGATCTTTCCTAAGCGCAGAAAAAAGCTGGAGCCCGAATCCATCAATTTGTGATATGGCTTAATGATATAATCGCCCAATAAAAGGCGCATTAAAAGAACAGCTGAGAGCTAAAGAGCTGCAGCCATTTGAACACATTAAGGACCCCTTTCTTTCCACTTCAGTTGGGTTTGAACAACGCAGCGTTTCTTTGGCAGCTTTAGATGAAGAGACAAGGCTCAAAGCCCCCCAGGGCCACAGACCCAGAGCTAATCAAGCAGACTGGGGAGCGTGGGGGGGGGGGTTGGGGGTGTAATAAGTCGAGCCAGCTGTACGCTCAGACTCAGTCAGTCAGTCAGTCAGGAATTTGCTGAGAGGAGAGGGAAAACTGGGTGAGGGGGAAGAGAGTTAAAGTTAAAGTGCAATAGCAATGGTGGTGGTGGTGGGGGGGCAGAAGAAACCTCCAAACAGGATGTATGGAGGAGTGACTGTAAGAGAAACAAGAGGCGGCCGCTTTGAATGCGGGCTAAACAAAGTAAAAGTGTCTGGTTGTGGTGGTGCGGTTACTGAGACGTAAAGCAGGAGCCTGGGAGTCAGACAGTCGTCTCAGACACGTTCACGAGGGAAACCACCGGGATCTACTGGGAGAGACGAGCCGCTTTACGCTGAGCCCAAGACGGCCAGAAGACACCTACAGCGCTGGACATCAGAGAGCTGCAGCCTCGCAACGCTCGCCCACATCCTCTTTCTCTTTCATGCCGGCTCAAGAGGATATTCCATCGTCCTTTAGTCTCCTCTTTATTCGTCTTCCTTCCTCCACGTTTAGCCTCCTCCCTCCCTCAGCTCCACTCGTGCTCCTCTGTCTATATCCTAATCGCAAGTTCAACATTAATTTCCTCCCTCTCTCTCGCTCCATCTGCCTGTTTATGTCTCTTTCTCTCTTTAAAATTTCTGGCATGCAGCGCCGGTGGAGCAGAGGGGAAATGACTGAGCTTCCCCGTAGCCCGAGTTTCGTCTAATGAGACTTTGCAAGTTTGCTCCGTTGCCAACGGGAGGCTTCTCTCTGCCGCCATAATCCGCCCGCTCAATCTGCCCGTGACCCAAACACACTAAATATGAGTTGTGTGAGTCACGACGGGTGAACACGCTTTCAGGGTAGCTTCTTATTGTGATCAACCACGGCTGGCTCCCACGGGACACACTTCGGCTACACGAGTCGAAAGCACGAACCCTGGACCCGTCCGCCACACAGCGCATGGCAGTAATTCACTGGGATCGTCAACAGAGCTCGCGCTCTCGCTCCACGTATTTAATGGGAAGGAATTTCGGTTAACTTTCTCCTGTGCAACACTTGGCAGGGGATGTGTGCAGATCTGGCAGAGAGCTCTTTTTGTCTGGACTGTGTCTCATGGCATATGGTGATAAATTAAAGCAAATAGTTTGGGACTCCAGGGCCGGCTGGGTTTATAGGTCAGTGTACTAGTGTGCTGTCTCTCTCTCTCTCTCTCTCTCTCTCTCTCTCTCTCTCTCTCTTCTTCTTCTTGGGAGATGGGTCAGGTCTTCCTCTCAGGTTTCAACCTAAACCTTACGATGGAGCTTATGAGCTTAACGCCGTGTACCGCGCTGCAGCCGAGCACGTAGCTCGAGGCCAGGAACCGGAGCGGTGATGTGAGACATGAATAATGATTGCAGTGAGTGATTTTCGGTTCTGCCTGCCATGGAACAAACAGTGGAGCAAAGCGTTCCAGTGTGCAGCGGCACAAGGCTCCTCCAGAGCCGAGGGCAACTTGGGTAAAGTCCTCTATTTTTCAAACCCACTCCTCAGAAGCTTTTGCAAAATAGGTCACATGAATACAGTGGTGGGGGGTGGTGGGGGGTAGGGGGAGTTTTGGCTCAGGCTGGCGGGACCAGAGGAAGAGTCCGGGGTACCATGACTGAACTCTCTGACCTCATCAGCAGAGGCCGATGGGACAGGTGCTGGGGAGATGGAGGTGTGTGTGTGTGTGTGTGTGTGCGTGAGTGTTTTCAAGCAGAAACTGGATGGAGGAGGAGAAGGAAGCAAACAAGCACATTTGGAGACAGGAGGAGATGATCTCACTGGTAAACTTCGCCTCTGGCCCCCCCCACCCCTCCTCCTCGTGGCACTTCATCCCCCCGCAGGTGGCGAGAGATGTTTTGCCCCAGTGACCCGTGCCTGGAAAGCTGCACGTGCAGAGCACCGGGGAGGGGGCATATTCATGTGGTGTGTGTGTGTGTGTGTGTGTGTGTGTGAGAGAGTCTCCCAGACATCACGCACCACAATGCACCTCTGTATTCGGGCGGTGTCGTCGGCGAGCCGCTCACATCTGGGTGTTTTTTACGAGAGGCTGCGAAACACAGGAAGTCCAGGCTTGTGTGTCGAGCGCGTGCGCGGGCGGGTGCGCGTGCGTCTGATGGAAAACCAAAGGCGCTTTATAGCTGTGTTTTGTCCGGATTTACACACACCCCAGGGAGAAGTGACGAGTCGGCCTCGGTTTCAGTGTCAGTGGGCGACGAATTGAAACAGAAAGGTGCATGAGAGGCTGTCATAGGGGACAAAGAGGAATAGCTCTGCCTATACTGGGGAACCTCTAGTGAAGACCTCCACCGTGGAGTCCATACCTCACACACATCAATTTTCTGGGCGGATGAGACCAATTTATTTGCTTGCACACCTCATACCGAACTGGAGAGGGCTTTGCTTTGCGAGTGAGATGAACTACGCCGGAGCAGGAAGGCTTTTAATTAAAAAGGGCTCTCTTCACTTTCCCAGGACTCACTGGTGCTTCGAGCAGGCCTGTCAGTCCACACACAGCTGTTTCGCAGCATTAGGGACAGGAACGTCCGTGGTAATGATTCCTAATTATGGTTATGGGAAGACGAGGTTATAAAGATGGCCGTGCACAGCGCTCCGCACAGCTGCTCTGCCCTAAACTGTCGGTGGGTTTATTACAAGGGTGACTTCCAGCTTGAACCCTTGTTGTCTGGGAAGCGGGGAGTAAATCCAGGTTATCAGTAAATCTGACTCATGCGGCACTGCATGCCACATCGGCTTCAAAAAGAAAGAAAAAAAAAACAGTTTGCACTTTTCTGTGTTTCTAGAGCACTGCCAGGATATCCTCAGCGAAACGTGCCTGCGCTGTTCAATGGAAAACAGCACGGATTCCAGGAAGAGTCATAAAAGAGAAATGGTGGACAACCATCTGTGTGGACGCAACAATAATCACAAACATGTGGATTACATGTAGAAAATCACAAATGTGTTGTTGATTTATTCAAACCGCCGCATTCCTCGGGAAAGATGTGAGACGCTAAGATGCTATCTATAACCCAGCGAAGCCGGGGTGCAAGAATCAAGCCGTGTAATTAAAGCCGAGGAAATTGGCGTTTCCAACGGCACTGAATTATCCTGCTGAACGGTGGACTCTCTCCAAACGCTGGATCTGGGAGTTAGCACATTTGGGAAGAGTTGATCCACGGCGAGGAGTGTTTGCTTTCCCTTGGCATGGAGCGGAGCCTCCCAGACAGATAATGTTGTGAAAAACCGTTTCCAGCTTATTGGGTTATTTTCAACCAACGATATTTTAAACACCTCTAATACGATGGAGCGCCGCTCACTGGGAGGAACTCTAATGGAAACTTAACGAGAGATTGGGACACAGTAGAGTTTGGGAGAAAATCAGCAGTTATTTCATATAGTCGAGCTTTATGTTTGAGGCTCAGACACAAAAAACGTGACCCTCGCTCTCCTCCGGGTCATTTCACAGCATTCTGCATCCGCTGATGGGATGTTTATCTCAGGTCATAAAGCTGTTTGACCTCCGGCCTTCATGAAAGCAACCGGAGAGTTCAGAGGAAGGTCTTTGGCAGCGAAGCCCTCCCGGCACTGAGACATATTTCCTAATCACACAACAATAAAGCTGTCTCTGCTTATTCAGATCATACATTATCCCAGTAGCTTCCTGTCCAGCTTCTGCACCGCCTGCGAACCTGTGGAAAATTCACCATAAATACTGGCTGAGAAAGCTGAGAATCACAATTATGTCCGGCACTGCTGAACCCTCTCTCTTCCCCTCTCTCTCTCGCTCTAATTTATCACTGGATTCTTCTCGTTCCCGCCCATGAGGAGCATGACTTCATAGCTCTTGCCAAAGCACTGACTCTGCAGGAGATCTGTGCATATCCTGCCATATAGGTCAGGGGCTGTTTTCCCCACCCTCCCCTCCTCGGTGCCCTTCCTCTGAGGGTCGTCCGCTCTTACGGCTGGAACGGATCCTGTTTTACATCTGCTGGGTCGCGGCCAGACGATGCTCGCTGGGCTCGCCGTCTTGTGTGTATGTGTGTGTTTTTTGTTTAAGAGCGCGAGCGCCTATATCTGCGTCTGTCGGTGTGTGTGAGCGTGTAAACGTGTGTGTGCTAGCGGGCCGGGAGGAATGCGAGCATGTGTAAAGAGTCTGGCAGGGTCCAGGCGTGACTGACGAGCTGACTTTGGCCGACCGGAGCGGCGGAGCTGAACATACTGCACGCTACTTAATACACACATCGACGTGCGCTCCCAAAGTGCTGCTTAGCGACGATGCATTCTGCGAGTCTGGCACGTGTTAGCTCCATGCTTAAAACCGTGCACACACTGCTGTAATCGCACTAAGACAAACAAGGTTTTACACACTCGGCATGTGTAGTTTAGCACCTCGGTCCGGTCCAAACACACGCACATACACACTCAATCACACACATCCTGAGTGGTGTGTAACTAAGCCCAACAGACTGAGCTGGAGCTGCCAGACTCTCTGCTTTAATCCTGACAAACCCTGTGACCTGCAGGACTGGGCCTCCGCACACGGCTATTACACTGGCTACAGTGCTACTCCAGCTCCCATGAGACGAGGGTGGAACCATTACATTTGGAAAACGGCCGAGGAATTGGATGAGTAGGAACCGAAACTCCGCACTGAAACGAGCAAAGTGATTTCATCAGTAGTTATCAAGATCTCCCCTAAGTGAAGTCAGGCTCAGGGTCACTGGAGAAAACATCTCTATACTTACCATCTATACTAACGGTGATCTACTGGAATATTCTCTGCGTACAATGGAGTGAAATAATGTGACCAATGAGCCAAATCCTCTCTGGCTTCAATCTGGGAGCATAGCACGAGAGCCTCACAAACCCCACTACACCACCCTGCAGCTTCAGCCATCTACAGCATTCAATAATCGGGCCCGCACTGAAGGAAAAAGGGAGTGTTGTGTTTCACAATTGCATATCATCTTTCCAGGTTTTACAAGATTGGTGGGTGACTGCCCCTGCTGATGGTTAGATGGAGCATTGCCTTTTAAATGAATTGGTTCTTGAGGGAAAGTTGGCCTGTCAATCTCTGAGTGTCAGAAAATATCTGCAAGCGAAAATAAAAGTTACAGCTGAGCTTTGTTAGACTGTGAACAAGAGGGAAACACCTCTATCCTGCAGTATTTCAGTGTTAATTCCTGAATTCATGCAGAAAAGAAACTTGAATTCATTATGTTATGATGGCATACATGATGTCATGTTTACTCACTGGATGCAGTTGCCGGGCAACAAGCAGAGAAAGTTTCCCTCTTCCTCTCTGTGGATGTTCCTAGCTCTGTTTCCTCTTTTACAGTCTTTACACTAATCTCGCAAAACAGGCTTCCTGGCTGCAGCCTTACACTTAACTCTCAAGATGAGATTAGTATTGATCCCAATCTTTATCCGAATCCTAAAAATATTAAGTGTACGATCAGATAAAAGTATAGGAAAGCTGTCTTTACAGCGACTTGACAAGCTGAGGCTAAATGGCTGCCGTCAATCGGCTCATTGAGTAATTGACAAGCTGTTTGGGCTTTTGCAGGGTCAGTGATATGATCCCTTGAATCGATATCACTCTAACGTTGGCACAGAGCCTCAGGCTGCATCTGTGTGTGTGTGTGTGTGTGATAAAACTCTGAGATAAACACAACACGGAGCCTTTCTTCTGGCTCCGATTCGGACTTTTCTGCTACTACTTTCCGACTGGGTTGAGTGTTTGCTGGCGCTCGGGCCGCTGTGTGTATATTACTGACCTCCTGCTCCTGCTCCACAGCTGGGAGAGAGCTGGCCACTGGAACAGGTACACATGTTGGGTCTGGAACAGAAGCCATCGCCACATGAGTTTCTGCAAATTGCTGGAGAAAGGAAGAGGAAAAGAAGAGTGAATGTAATTGCTCCGTTGTTTTCTCTCTGTCTTCGTGCGTTCACGATGAAAGGAAACCCTTGGCATCGTGGCGTTGTTCTTTTAAAAAAAAAAAGAAGAGAGAGACTGGAGAAACTTACGAACAATACACTGGTTCCCTCCTGGCAGCGTCTTCCAGCCTGGACAGCAGTATGAATGGAAGCGGGAGCCACACACATTGGGTCTGACAGAGACACGAAAGAAAGAACAAACAAACTCAATATTCAACAAGAAAAAAGGAAAAACTCCCAAACATATTTCAGTAAAATCCCAAAATAAATACACAAAGTTATTTTCTGAGCTGCCCGCGACCTGCACGGCCTCTGCTTTCGGGATAAACAAAACAAACTTTGATACGTGTCCTCCAGTGATGGATGGAGGTATGTTCAATCGGGGGAGGAGGAGGGGGAGGAAATGTGAGGCTGGGTATTGGGGGGTCATTCATGGGGGAGGGTCCAAGACATAAGGAGTAGCATTTTGTTTTCATTCAAGGCTGAATTTAAAGTTGGAATAGACAGGATGTATAAAGTCCTCCTCTCTCCCAGATTCCATGCCTGGCAGTCTCAGGCTTTCTGGCAAATATCCAGTGCTGCACCCCCCCCCCTTCCTCACACACACACACACACACACACACACACACAGGCCTGATTCTTAGTGGTGCAGAGCCTGCAGCGACCTTTGACCAGGGCTGACAGATGTAAGAGTCATCACAGCTTATGGAGCGCTTGATTAGCCTGACAGGTTGGCCACAGAGCTTCCCTCGGAGGAGATGGCTTAACCACATCTAGCGGCGACTGGCCTCCGCTCGCACACGAGCAGCAACCTGCAGCGAGGGGCTGAGGTCTGAGCTGCTTCCCTCCGGCACAAACTCACACAACACTCTGGTTTTTATTCTCTGTGAATAATTACACACCTACTTATATCTGGGTTTATTTAGAAACGGAGTGGAAATCCCAACATGCATCAATCACGGAAACCAAAGAGTGCGTACGATAACGAAGCAGAGTGTGTGAGTCAGCATGAGTGTGTGTGTGTGTGTGTGTGTGTGTGTGTGTGTGTGTGTGTGTGTGTGCACTCGAGTGAAAACACACCAAAAAGCTGTACGAAACGGCTTAACAAGCTGAATGGACTCCAACAATGCGGTGGCACTAATGATATCCTTAGTGACTCTCCAAAGCATATAATGACGGGTACGTCCGTGGTCATCCATGTTGGCGGTTAGTTGCTTATATTCACTGATGGCATGACTGAGAATTGAGGGACCACAGCTTGGCAAATTGATACAAAGCTCGGTCCAGACACCCATGGTAAAGTAATTTGCTTTAGTCAAGAATATCTCTTGCCCCCGGGGCCATAACTAACCACTGTTTGTGAAGTAATGTTAAATCTGTGTTTGTTAATGGTGACCGAAGCCTCTCATCAAAACAAAAGCGTGCACCAGGGATTCGGAGTTAGACTTCCACAAAGCTGAGGGAGTTGCGAGACTCAGAATTTAAGAGGACAGGAAAATCATAATAAAGCCTTTTTGGGGTTTGATTGTGACGTTATGGAGGGAGATTCTGTTTTGTTGCTGTCTGTCTGATGGTTTGCAAACAGGATTAAGTGAACCGATTTCCACCAAATTCAGAGCTGCAACATAATGAATATTAAATGGGAACCGGAATCCAGATAGCTTAGCGAAGCATAAAGAGTAGGACTGTCAGCCTAACTCCCTCAAAATCCATCTCAAGGCACATTAAAACTTGCTAAACGCAATATATTTTCCTTGTTTAATCTGTGCCAGGGAAGTATTAAAAAAAGCCAGAGTGACTGATTACTTCTTGGCGAAGTCCGACTATTCTTTCAACAAATTCAAAACTGTTTTCAGTAGATTTTCCTTGCATTTGGTGACTGATTAATTATACTAGTGCTGCTGTGAAACCGTGAGGAGAGCTAAAGCCGTAAAAGCAGACATGACATTTCAGGTTCCCTTCTTGTACAGTTAGTTTTCTTAGCCAATCAACTGTGACAGAAAAGTTGAGTTACGGTCAAATACGGAGCAATCAGGTCGGACTGGACGAGCCCAACGCTACAGTCGGAAATTACGTGCTAGTTCTTATTAACTTTTCAACTTCCTCCCCGCGTGAAAGCGATGACCTTCCTCTCCTCCGGGCCAGACGGTTACCACGGCAACGCCGGGCTGTCACCAGGGAGACGACAGCTGCGGTTTGATTCTCTGATGGACGCGGAGCAAAGCGCATCTCCGAACACATTACCAGATGGCACGGAGAGACGGACAAACAGGTGGGCAGGCAGACGAGGGACATTTACGTAGGTAGAATGAGAGGGAAGACAAAAATAAAACAGGAAGGGGAGAGAGGGGACGAGCGGGGGAGTCGCAGACGCCGATAGGTGAGGGAAGGGGTTTTTCTAGAGAGAAAGTGCGATGAGAGTGAGAGGAATGGTGGGAAAAGGAACATGGGATCAGTGGGAGGGAAAGCAAAACAAGTTTATGTTGAGAGGAAGAGGAGGAAGCAGGAGGAGGAGGAGGAGGAGGAGTGGGAGCGGAAAAAAGAGATATGGAAACAAAGGGGAAGGCAGCATAAGCAAGAAGAGGCCAGGACCCGTGGTGGGGGTAGACTTTCTGGGGCAAACACACACAAACCAAAAAAAGAAAAGAAAAAAAACACGCTGGAGAAATGCACAGAGCAAGAGAGACATCAGCATTCCAACACTTCCAACGAGCAGTGAACCCCACCTCTTCCCTGATCTATTTCCCCGCAAAGCGTTGAAGATTTTCCACTGTGACGGACCTTGCGGAGGTCAATATATGAAGGATTACAGGGGTCTGACCCTGAGGTGTTCTGGTTTGTTATTCTTCTCCTCTCCCTCTCTCTCCCTCTCCCTCTCTCTCTCTCTCCCTCTCTCAGTCTTTCCTCCAGGTCAATGGCTATCACAGAGAGGAGGCTTTAGAGGATGAACTGAAGTAAAACAGAATGCAAGACATCCATAAAAAAAAGGAGTTTATGCCCCAGGGGTTTTCCTCAATATTGAAATGTCCCACTGTTCTCAGGGCTCAATCTAAAGGAGATTAACTCTTTGAAGTTGCCTCCCGGGCCGTGGATTGCTCGTTAACTGCCATTAATAGTAATAAAAGGAAAATGGCTGCCACCTCGGACACAGGGTGATATGAGGGGTGAGAGAAAGGCAGACACTGTGCCCTGAGTTCAAAGACAAAGGGGGAAGGAAGGTTTGTAGGCCAAATAGCGCTAGTACTGTGGCACTAATTGCCAGAAACATCTAAAATGTTTCTTGTGATGTCACTACATCCTCTAGGTTCGGCAAAAAAAAACTAGGTCAGTAGTTTTTCATTCCTCTGTGTGATAAAACATGAAAATGAAATGACATTACATTAATTTAATTTTATATATGAGCCAATGAACAATGATTTTCATTAGCAGTTGCTTTGAGTTTTGAACAAAGAGCTTTGTGTTGTAAAATTAGAAACTGCAAAATCAACAGGTTGTACAGCTGTAGCCCCAGGGTCCTCTTTTCTTGCAGGAATCTACGAGGTCAAAGGTTAAAGCAGTTGAGAGCAGCCGGCCTCCACTGACCTACAAGGAAGGGCAGCGGCGTGCAGGAACAGAAAATGACTGCAGACGCTCCGTTTCCATAAAGAAACACAGACTAGAAGTTCACAGTTGCTAAGGGCCCCGGGTCAGGTGTCTGTGTATGTGTGTTGCCAATGTGCTGGTCACAAGTCAGAGGTCACCGGCCTGGTATCTGACACCCCTCGGCAAAACTGTTATGTATTGCTGCCTCCAGCAACACCTGGGCCTGTAGCTCTGCTATCAGATCTAAGAGTGGGGGGGCGTGAGGAGGAATGTAGCACATAGAAAATGACCTACACAGAGAGAAACTATACAGAGGAATTTTGGAAAACGAACTGAGGGACTGAGATAAGGAATGGATGGATGGGAATGGATACATATAGAGAGAAAAACCAGAAGGAAATCATCATATTACTGAGGCGTGTTGTGATATGGAGATAAAGTTGTATAGCATGAAAGTCTAAACTGTGGTCTACCACACAAAACTCCAGAAGGCATATTTGTTACTGTTCTCCTTAAATAAAGGCCGACGTTACTCAAGGTCTCTTTCTGGTGAAATGATTTGTGGTGCAGCTAAAATCCTTTGCGCTATGCTACAGTATAATGACGTGTCAGTCAGTAGATGCAGCGTAAATCAAGTCCACGCAATGGCTTTATGTGTGTGAAGGCAAAATATGCAAAGGCTGCTTTTAATTGAGTGGAGTGAAATTGATGGCAGACACTTTTCATACATTCTGACAGAAACCGTTTTATTGACAGGCCTCCAGCCAATCAGCTGTCTGAGATAATCCAGTCTTTACGGTCCAATATAAGGCCGCACATACAGTTAGCATAAAATTCAGACACATAAAAAGCTAAACTGGAACCTACTGCACATAAAACAGAAAGGGAAACTGGCAACTGTTCATTTAGCCTAAATATAACTTCTTCTTTTTTGGGGTTTCTCTGTCCTAACAGATCGCAGATAGCATAGAGCTTCATTGCAGCGAAACTGGGCCAGGTCTGTTACTCTTTTTAAAATCAGGCATGTGCCAGGCCAGACGGTGAATAGACGGCTCCATCAAGACCATGAGGGTGGTATTAACATTATCCTGATGGGGAATGAATGAAAGTGTCTGCTTTGGGGCTGACTGTCTGCCAAGTTAGCCAGGATCCGAGGCATCTCTCTCTAGCAGAGCCGGGTAAAGCCAGGTCAAGCCGGGGTAAGTTAATAAGGTGGGTGGCTGTTAAAAAAAAAAAGAAAAATGACTTGGCTGGACTCTTCAGCTTCTGCATGCAAAAAGATCCCATGAAACTATAACCGTTCAGCTCTTTTGGGTTGGTGGGACGGTCAAAAGCAAAAGAGAGGAATCAGAAGTGAAAACTCTCACGTGGCCTCGCACTTTTCTTTTTCATTTCATCAAGCCGCCGATCAATCACCGATCGAGTTAGGAGCGGCGCTGCCAGCAGCCGGGCCGCCTCAGGTCTGATGGGATCCCAGCAGCCAGGAGACCGATGCCAGGTGGCAGCGCGAGCCAATAAATCAGCTCTCAGTCAGCGTCAGGCCCGGCGCTACCAGAGACAGAGCAGGGGGTGTGGAGCTCCAGCCAGCAAATAAACACTGCAGCCCGGCCCAAGGCCGACGTAATGACCACCATTAAACCAAACTCCCTCCATCTCCCACACAGGGGATCTGTGAACCCTGAAGACTTGCTGACAGTCAGTCAGCAGTCACTGCTGGAGCGCTTACATGAAAGCACGAAACAAGCCAAAAGGTGCATATGTTGTAGTTCCTTGCGGTGGAAATGACTTGTGCAAAAGTCAATCCAACTGGGACTTCTGCACCCTTCAGCTCCTCTCCAGGGGTAGTCCGACACCGATGACTAATTTTATCCGATCTCGGATTAGCTGCGAACGTTTTCGGCCAAACGGTAACTGAAAATAAACCCAACACATAGACCTGTTTGCTTTGGCCAGCCCCCGGCCGCACATGGGAGGCGCTTCAACGTTTTGAAATAATTCAAGTGACAGTTACCAGGCAACACCTAGAAATGCAATAAAAATAATCAAAAAAGAAGTCAAACACTTTGTCACATTACTTTGGTGGTGGGTTGCTGGGACTGGTGCTGGGCCGAGGCCCGACGTGCAAACAGATCCTCGAGTTTCAAAGATGCTATATGAACTCGCTAGCTATTTACTCCAGTACACAAAAGTATTGCTAAACGGGCATTTCATTCCACACATACTGGTGTTTCCAGGACTTTAATGAGAAAAGTCTGCAGTTTTTCTGCTCTTGTGACATTATACATTATTCATTGGGAATAATAAGCCATTGTTCTCCCTGTTTCCTAACTCTCTCCCTCTCTGTCTGAGTTCCTCTCTCCTTTGGCTGATCAGTGTGTATTAGGCAAAGTGAGAAAGCATATTACATGTCCGATTATGTATGTTATGTGTTGTAGCTAAATGCTACATTTGCGGAAGCTTCTTACTTACTACGTTCGCTAGCTGTGAGTTAGAGAGGTAGAAGGTAGAGACAGGTATGTATGAATTTCAGCTCAAATCTAAGTAATACTGTGTGAAAAAGTGTGAAACTATCTGACTGTGTGTCAAAGATGTTTCTGATTGCGTGCAGAGATGTCAGCTGTATGGGCGCTAACCGGCTGCCATACCACATTTATACCTCAGGAGGTGACAGAGAGCCCTGCCGCAGTCCGACCACACCGAGCTGGTTTTATTTTCCACTCTGGGCTGACCCTCCCGTCACCCCGGCTCAGGCCTTTCCTCTTATTCTTCTCCTGCTTGGTGCCCTCTTTTGTCCCTGCCTGAACCCGCCGAGTCTTTGTCGCTCTCAGAGTCTCAGAGTCCCGATCGGAGCTATTAATAAATCACTGTCAAATCAGCGCTGCCTTTCAGTCAGACTGGTCTGGGAAGCTTGCTCAGCCCCTGTCCCAGCAACACTCACTGGGAACCCGTTTCCACCATCTTGGAGTAGTGGTACCAAACACCAGCAGTACGGTTATCTTCATCAGTCTGAATAGACTGGCTTGTTCACTGACATCTGGGGGGAAATGTCCATTTTTAATATGTCTGCACAGCCAGGGTGAATACTTAAAGTAGCAGGTACCAATCCTGACATGATGATATATAATCTGAGCAGAGTGATAGGCCTGTTTCCATTACGCAGCCAGACCTGGTCATGGATATGTTTTCAGAGAAAACACCATTTGCTATGATGCTGTGTGAGCCTCACCCAGTAGGTTAGAAAAGGATTAATAAGATGAAGAAGTGAATACAATTGACCCATTTTTCCTTTCTTCCCTCACATCACTCTCGATTTCTCTTTCATCTCATTCCTCATTTCCTCACGCGCTCTCTGTCTTTCATACTTTCCCTGCCCTCTGTTATTCCTGCTGCTGCTTTGTCACCTACAGCAGTGAAACAAATGCCCCTTTTCATACCCCCCTCGGGTGATACGAATACCTCATTTCCTGTGGCTTGGCAGTGGGGAAACCATAAGCTGGGACAGATGGGAGTCTGATTGGAATAACTGATGCAGACACCGAAAAAACGGGCCCCAACAAAACATCCTTTGTTTTTCGAGAAGTGGCGAAATACTGTGTACAGTGAAAATTCTTTGTTGCATTTCCATTGACATATATCCCACACACACTCATTTGTGTTGTTTGGGTAACAAAGTTAGAGAGCTGGACAGCAGGAGAGAGACTGGACAGAGAGAGAGGAGGAGGAGGGGAGGGGGTGGATTTTGCAGCTGGTCATTACACTGGATATTCCCCACACACAAATGAACAGCAACTTTAAAAATGCACACATGCATGCACACGTATGTTAATATGTGCCCACATGCACCGTTTTCACCGCTGGCCTCAAGAAGTTACAACACAGGGGCCTGCTATTGCTCCACAGCAGTCCTGAACTACTTTCTCCAGCTTAACTAATACACTCAGGGGAATTTGGGTCATGTTTTTCACTCATCATCTCCGCATGGGACGTATAGAGAGGTGCTTTTTTCCTCCACTTTTTCCCATGAATGTGTCGATTTGCTGTAAATACACTGGGAGATTTCAGTGTGGCAGGCTGCCTGTTAAGGTCTAACATGTGCTGTTTTTGAGAAAACAATGTGGTAGTATTCAGCAGCATAATTTGGTATAAGGCAAGCTTGGCCTGGGCCCAGAGAGCACAGCAGTTGAAAGAGAGCTGCCAGGAAAGCAGAGAGGGGAGAGCCATTTCTATTTCAAACCCTCTCCAGACACAAATGTTCTGAGTTGTGTATGCAAAAACCGAATGCATTGTGCTTCTCTCCTGCTGTCTTCTCAACTCGACACAGACCTATGAACGCACCGGTCTCCTCTCTGGCTCTACCCAGACCGGTCAAACAAACACGAAGGTGGTTCCTACCCTCTCAGAGTCTCCTGGCCGCGGCGTCTGACCCGCTGCACCTCCCTCTGGTCCACGGTGCCGGTGAAGCGGCTAGCTTGGTACGGTCCATCCCCGGTTTGAGCGCAGGCCACGTGGACGGCCGAGAGACACACGGCCGCCCATCCCAGCAGCACCTGCGCCAGCTTCCCCGATCCCATTGGCCCTCCAATCCCTCCAAGTGCAGCACTTCCGTTCTATCGTGTTGGCCGTCTCGCTCTCCGCGCTCACGCTGTGCGGACCCAGGCTGAGCAGAGGGATCTTAGACCTGGCTCCGGACCAAGTCCTGGTGCGCAGCTCCAGAGTCGGGCCCTGGACAGAGGAAGAGAGAAAATGAAAGCTGAGGAGACATATTCGGGCTTTGAAATGGATCTCGTGACAAAATTCATTTCATGCAGTGGGATCACGGTCGTTGAGGTTGTTTTCGCAAGTTTGTGTTTTATCAGTTGGAGTGTCAGAGGCAGGATGTTTTCGAGCCTCGACTGAACAAACAGTTTGGACTCCTGTGTTCCATCTCAGCCTTTCATAACTGTTTTTCATTCATTTTGGATCATGATTGTAGCTGTTTATCCACCACTTACAGCTGTTTTGGATCTCTCTGCATCATTTTTGACAAAAAAAGTGTAATACTTTACTGTTACTCAATAACTCATGTTCATATGCGCTCTGTACTGGCCAAAGAAGATGCTAATCTGCTTCAAGATGATGGGCAGCTTACTGGTGACTGTAACTTTGGTATGTGAGCTTTTAACAATCCTGTTGGCAATTACAGATGCATCTTCCAGGGAAAAAGTCCCCCTGGTGGGGGATGTTTTACCCCTGAATCATTCTCGTACGTTTTCCAACCTTAAACACATTGTGAGCAGGGCACTGTTAAGTTCAGCACAAAAATGATTTGTAATGGCATTATCTACTGATTTGTGTGCTTGTGTATGTGTGTGTGTATGCCTGTGTGTGTGACATGGTTGGTGTTATATTGAGAAAAGAGAAAACATATGAGCTGAGGGTGAATAAATAAGAACATGCAAGGAAATAGAAGAGACACTTAAATCCTGACTTCCAGCAATCTGTTTTCACTAGACTGCACTTCAAAGCAGCCTCATAACTGCTTTATCACTCCACAGACACCAAATACTGTATGCTCTGGCTACAGTCTAAGGAGAGAAAAGCCATAACCTAATCAGAGACAGGCTCTGTGTCAAAGGATCCAGTGTTGTTTAATATCAAATGTTTATTGTCGTTAAAGGGGACATTGATAAGGCTTATAAACATATAAAATCAAAGGGACCGTGCATGTCTTTACAGCGACATTGTCATTTCCCTGACAACCACTTCACAGTCAAAAGACATGACACAGATCTGCTGCACATAAGGATCTTTGACTTTTCTTTTAACTGCATTTTTCTAGCTCTCTGGGGCTCTGAAAGCTGCCTCCAGCTGTGGAAAGGTGTAATTAATGGACATCTCTAAGAATGAGAGGTCGCCAAGCCAAAAGGTTAAGACGCAGTGCCCTAAATCACCACCCTGTGCATAGAGGGAGCCAGAGAGACAGAGTCCAGGGTGGAAAAGACTTAAATGCTGGGGATGATCAATCAAGCCAAAATGCTCTCTCTCCATCACACCAACCGTGACCTGAGCAAGGAGTGAGGCCATTAAACAGAGACCAATTATTCATTCACAAGCAGAAAATTCAATTACTCTTCTTATTTTTCCTTTTGTGATCTGTTGTGTCTCTCTGTTTCTTAATCAAGTAACATTTGGATTTGCCCCCTGCATGGCCTATGCGGTCTCACAAGTGCATTGGGGTGTATTACACTGAAAGACAATCCAGAGTCCAAGTGAAACGGACGGCCATGAGGTTTATTTTCCCTTCCCCACCTCATTATAGACCACAGGTCTGAGAGTGAACTGTGGGCCCCTGGTGATATATAACCTCAGCAGACCCAGCCACCAGCCCTCCAGCCATGGACCCAACCACATTATATATCTGGCCTAGACAAAGACAAGAAAATAAATATGGGCCCACGTCCCACTGACTCGGATTCATTTTAATTGAGGATGAGAGATGGATGAGCAGTGAACTCGCTCAAGCATGTGGGGAAAAAGGAAAGGGAGAAGAGTGGTTGGCAGGACAGTGGATAGACAGGAAGACATGGAAAGTGAGAGACACTGATGTTAACATAATTGCCTGTAATTATTCCATATTTCACCTAGTCCTTTTCTCGAGGCGAAGACAAATAAAAGTACTGAAATGTCCCTCGCACCACTGCTTTATAACGGCTTGTCATAACTCCAACCATATGGTACACAATAAGCAACCAGACTGAGATTCTCTGCAAATAAGGAACAGTAAAACAAAAGATTTTTCCACTCAAAAAAAAGAGAAAAGCTGAGGAAAGTAAACGGAGGCGGGATCAATGCTGAACAAAAGAAATGCATGATCAATTACTGCTCCAATAAGCCTGCTGTCACAGTCACACAGGTAAAGCGGCTCTGCTTCTGAAGGACTAATCATATCATCAATGCCATGCAACATGTCATCTGAACTTCTGAACTTGCATAGATAGATAGATAGATAGATAGATAGATAGATAGATAGATAGATAGATAGATAGATAGATAGATAGATAGATAGATAGATAGATAGATAGATAGATAGATAGATAGATAGATAGATAGATAGCCCAGCGAGGGTCCAACACCATAAGTTAGAGAAAATAAGTTTTACAAATCAATAAGAAAGAGCAACATACATTGGCTCTAGGGTCTATCATATCTTGTATATCTCTTCTATTTTTGTTGCTGCAAAAAACTTCCAGACTTCAGTGTGTGAAAGAGGTGGCAACAGTTGGGGAAAAAACTGCTAAACGTGCAAAACTGCAGACTGTAGATGTACAAAGGCACATGCATTAGTGCAAAAGCACTGCCCCCGGTCCATGCAGACGCAGGTCCTGCAGAGAGCCGCATATGCTCCGCACACACAGAAATGTGACTTTTCACAATGTATCTACGAGCTGCGCCGCTCACCGCCACTTTATGAATGGAGGAAAACGCATTATCAGCCCCTGCTCGAGAAAGCAGGTTTCTCTCTCTTTATTCCGCTTTTGCTCGCCAGGAAAACTTGTCTCAGACTATGAGAGCTCAAACAGAGCGAGCAATCAAACTGTAAAAACGTGACTGCCCTGTTTGCTTTTTTTCTCCCCCTTTCCCCCTGTGCAAGTTTCTCTCAGAAGCCGGTAAGAGATTAAAACAAAGTGCGACTTCTGCATCTTTCTCCACTTTTCTCCCGCATCGTTATCTCGACATCTGACCCCCATCTATCGGACAGACACGTACAAAAGCACAAACGGGCTTCAGCAACAATAGTCACAATCAAAGCCATTGATAAGTTGATTGTCCTGCGGTCGACAGATCGATAATGCGCACGGTACCTTGCAGCAGTCGCAGCGTCTTGGCGTCGAGGAGCGCGCAGTCGGGAATTTGAGACGGGATATGTGCCCCAGAGTGGAATATTGAACTATAGCCTTGTGAGAAAAAGAGAAAAGTTAGGGAAATGCCCTGTTTGGGAGAGGGGAGGGGACACGGAGCGAGGCAGAGACAGAGGGAGAGAGGGGGTAGTAACGGACTGCAGGACAAACCCACATTCCTCAAGACTCCTAGAGTTGTTATAACAGGGGCCAAGCAGCTAAACCTTCACACTGTGGCCAACATGGCCTCAGTATCATCACCCCGCAGGAAAAACACTCCTTCAGAGCATGAGATGAGAGTCCCGGCAAATGTGTGACATCCAGGCAACATTTGCATTAACAGTAACATAGATGTTCGCATAACTGTCTGTAATTACTCCATAATTCTTGCCATGGTTCTTTTTCTTTTTCGAGGCAGAGACAAATAAAAGTATTGAAATGTGCCTTGCACCATTACTTTACAGTGGCTTGTCATAACTCCAACCATATGGCACACAATAAGTAACCAGACTGGGCTCCTTAACCAAACAAGGAACTGTAAAACAAGAAGATTTTTCCACTCAAAAAAGAAGAGAGTGGAGGAGGGATCCATGCCGAACAAAAGAAATGTCCGATCGATTACTTATTGGAGCATATTCCCAATAAACCTGCAGTCACAGATAATTGACACAGTCAAGATAGACGGATAGATAGATATTCATGATCTATGTGTTTATATTCAGGATCTATGTGTATTGGGGCAAAAAAAGAAAGTTCCAGGTCATATGTGAGAGTTGTGAGAGTGGAGTGTGAAAGAAATGACAGTGCTGACAGTGTATGTTCAAAGAGGAGACATGTTGACTAAGATATCTGTTGGAGGCCAGAAGGTCCTGATGCGTCATCGTAGTTACATCGAAAAAGTGGGAAAATGACTAAACTGGGTCACAGTCTTTCATGGGCGTTTTGCAGAGGAGCAGCGTAGAGTATTATCTCACAACCCCTGGCTACACACACCTCCTCTACAGTCCATTTATAAATGAAGTGAACAGCAAAAGCCCAGGGAGCGTGTTACTCTGTGTCAAATTTACGCCTCCTGTTCAAGTAGCCCTGCTATTTACTGCACCCGGCCCACTCGGGCTTGTGATTGACACATCCTTGTGCTTTGTTGCCGCAAGTGCTGATAGGAAGTTAACATTGAGCGAGCGGCCATCTGGGTGGTATATTGGTGAGGACAGCTGAACACATCCCAAGTGCTGATCCCACCACCCGCTACAGAAATGGTTCAGCGCAGCTCCGGAGAAGGAGACTGCGAGGCTTGTTGGGTTGAATTGTTACGGCTCATAATGGGAGTTAATTTTAATACAAGCCACTTTCCTTTCACCATGAAAGTTTCTGTGAGATCTGATGAGAGACTGAGAAGCTACCAACCCCGGGAAAAAGGTTCAAGAACTTAATATGGAAACATTTGACCTTTTACAATTCAATCTGAACATACCACTTGATTACCAAAGCTGTTTTTATCCCACTTTTTGACTGTGCCAATGTTCTTGTAAGAGTCCTGAACTACTTCACATCTCTCTATACTCCATACGTTCTTCATCACATCAGTCTGACCCCATAAAGCATGCAGAGCTGTCCAAAAGTTCATCTTTGATATTACCACAAAACTTTTACAAGTCAATAATGGCAGGCCTTTAAAAACTGAACCGAACATAAAATGTGTGCTAAAGGATCCAAAAAAACATCGTCCGGCCTATAGTACAAGTCAACCTAAAATAGAACAGATTATTTAGCTCTCTGTGGGGAGATTTGCATTTGTTTTCAGGAAAATGTTGAACAAAATGAATCTCAGTCTGTACAAGCAAAGATCCGTTTTCCATTGCAACCATGTCACATGCAACAGTCTGATTTTGGAGCGAGACCCCTTTGAATTCGACAATTCATCTGCTGAGGAGGAAGTACTTGAAGATTCAAGAGGTTCCTCGGGCACTGATGAGCACTATTAAGCCTTCAAAGCGTCCGAGGAACCAGAGTTAATCAGAGTGGAGAGACCTCACTGGCACTGAAGACCTCTGCTGAGGACAACAAGCACAGCCAGTGTTTGTTGGGACAGCAGCAATCGAATCACCTCCTCACACACACACAAACACAGAGAGAGGGAGAGAGAGAGAGAGAGAGAGAGAGAGCGGTTTCGTAAGGGTCGTAAATACTTTTTTTCACACAATAGGGCATTATGTAGACCTGAAGGCTACCTGGCATCACAGTTATTTATTTCCTCCAACATCCTCTGGTGAGCCCGAAAGGACCAAGATGTTTTGTTGTAATGTCTTCAGTCATGTTTTCAAGACAAAGTTCAACAGAGTTGGGTAATTACAACCATGTGGATATGCTTTTTTGTCTCTGCAGGATTCGGAGTGAGCTAAATTTACCAGACTGAACTGAGGGAGAACTGGGATTAATACGAGTCGGGTTGAGATGATATCATTCCACCTTTAATTATCGGAGGATGTATTTAAACTCTTGCCTGAACATTTCCACATTGTATCCCTCAATAAATAAATGGGCAGCTTAGTTGCCACCACATGAATTTTACAACAGAGAAACTTAACAGGGAAGCACCCATTAAATCAGATCTGAGCGTCGACATGCATGCCTCCACACACACACATTGAACATCACACCCCCCTCTGCACATTCATACCCCCCCAAATACACACACACACACGACTCCCTATTGAACATGGCAATTCAGTGTAATGGGGAACATGCAAGCCCGCTGTAGGGGCCGCCCTCAACATGCAGCGGAGTCATGCAGGATGATTTGTAGAGTGCTGCAGAGGCTCTTAGTGAGACTCCCAGTCTCACACTGACACCCAGAACGACCAGGATAGGCTGGAACAAAAGAAATACACCCCTAGAGGAGTTTCAAAACCATATACATGTATGTGTGTTCATATGCCCGGCCCCCCCTCCCTTCCCTTCTTCACTGTCTGTCCTCCCTCTCTCTCTCTCTCTCTCTACCAGCAGTCCCTCCCTCTCCCCTCTAAACAGAACCACATTTCGCCAGGCACTAATCTGGCTACGGTGAAAACACACCACTGTCTGTGTATTGTACTTTCAGAGCACAGGGAAATACTTTTACTTGTCCTGCCTTCCCCACTTTTCTGCCCCCACTCACTCGTCTCTCATTGCTTTCTTTCCTGCACACACATTTGTATACATATAGGTAACCCCCCCCCAACACACACACACACACACACACACAGCATGTGCCAACCTGAGGTAAATACATGTGGTTTGAGGAGCAGGCACCCTAAACGACCCAAAGAGTCGCGTGGGCTTGTGATGTCGCTGATTTTTCCGATCGTGGTCATCAAAGTAAGGGTTTGGGTTGGGGAGCGGGGGTGGGGGGTCTGGAGTTGTGTCCCGAGGTCTGACTCTAGATGTTTTCAGCAGTGAAAACATGCAACACGAACGCGTCCTGTCGAGATAAGACGTTTTTCTGTCAGGATTAATGTGTTTCATCCGTGAGTGGAAAAATGGTCGGTGGTGAGGCCTGCGGTGACTCCATGTGCTCACGTTGGTCAAAAGAAGCTGAGCTGTTTTATATGGACCAGTAAGCATTATCATTTCATGTAGCCTGGTTTGGAAGGAGCTGGGAATTTGGGGTTTGGGTCCCTCATGGAGCTCTAATGGAAAAATGACTAGTCAGTACAGAAACTAGTTGTGGAATAAGTACACACACTTCTACCTTTAAACAAACACATAAAACTCTGCATCCTTTGATTCCCAGCCCTCGATATGTCAGCTCCGATTAGCGGTATCATCCATCGATAGCGGGATATGATCTGAGGCAACTGTGTCTCTCTGTCCTTGCGTGAGTGTGTGTGCAAACTTAAGATGATGTGTGCTTTTGTCCGCGCTTACACTTGCATATTAGTCAGATTCTTGAAGCCATGCCGGATCTCTCCCAGCGCTGAAAGAAAGAACCATGAGAGACCACCGGAGCCTGATGGGAGCTTTCAGGCTGTCTTTAGCTGGGCCAGGAGAGCCGCCGCTGAGCCAAATCACTTCCATGACAGCCTCTCTGCAGAGAGGGAGAGATTCATGGCCAGAATTAGTCACACTGCGTGGTCGTCCATAGGGGTGAGCCGGTGCGTATGAGGGTCACTGCAGGCAGAAATTGTGCCGGAGGAGCTCATTTTAAAGGATTTGAATTTGTTTCCATTAGTTGTTGTTTTTGTTATATAGCTAAGTATTATAGCTGTGGTGGTCTCTCAGGGGCAACAAACCTGACTTACCCACACAGCTATAGTCGCCTTCATAATGAAGAACATACTGTAATACAGCTAAAGGTCAGTACTGGGGTTCCCACAGACATATTCAGCAAAAAAGTACATAAAAAAGATTTTCTGTCATACAGACTGGCCACACTAAAAAAAAAAAGAAAGAAAATCAAGTGACACATGAATGCTCCGAATACTTACTTTTTATGAGGCGTTCAAATGTGCAGTAACTCTAAAAAGCGTTGCCTCATGTCTGATGCAAGATATTCCATATTGACATTTTGGATATCGTAGCTCTTTACACAGGTGCTGAAGCTGGACGCTCACCAAGAAAATGATTTTTCAAGTAGTCTGGTAGTGTGCACGGTAGTGTGTAACAGTTGGAAGCTGGCTCTCGAGAGATTTCCAGTGTATTTACACTGCGGGGAGATACAGTGATGTGTTTAAGAGAGGTTAGGATGAGTCAAAAGTTAAGGTTACACTTGTTTAAATCGGCACGGTTAGAGAAAAAGAAAAACGAAACGAAAAAGAAAAAGAAAACGAAATGTGGGTTGTTTTGGGTGGGTTTCTTTTTTTGTTCTGAATGCTGAGCAAGTCAAATGAGGCAATGTTGAGGCTCACTGGAGCTTCAAAGCCTTTCAATTTACATCACTGACTGTCAGAGTTCCCATTTTCCACACTGAATATATGTTCATTCTCTGACTCTTCAGTTTGGGCAGAGGTTAAGCCTAAGGTCACGGGACCGTAGAGGTGTGTGTATGTGTGCGTGTGGTAAAGTGGTATCGAGGGATTAGAGGTCGGTTTCGTAGTGTCATCACGGTCTTGGGGTTTGTGGTTGGAGCCTGCAGGGTCAGGGTGGAGTGTGACTGGGTCTAGAGAAGATCCCAGCTGGGAACGCTGTGGTCCGCTGGTGGTTTTTCCTGGGGTGGATGAAAATATGATCGCTGCACCACACGCATGAAGACACACACAAACACTAAAACAAACAAGGACACACAGGCTAGCTCATGTTCAGCAGAACACTGCCAGCAGAGACGAGTAGATAGATAGATAGATAGATAGATAGATAGATAGATAGATAGATAGATAGATAGATAGATAGATAGATAGATAGATAGATAGATGGATGGATGGATGGATGGATGGATGGATGGATGGATGGATGGATGGATGGATGGATGGATGGATGGATGGATGGATGGATGGATGGATGGATGGACGGACGGAAGGACGGACGGACGGACGGACGGACGGACGGACGGACGGACGGACGGACAGACAGACAGACAGACAGACAGACAGACAGACAGACAGACAGACAGACAGACAGATAGATAGATAGATAGATAGATAGATAGATAGATAGATAGATAGATAGATAGATAGATAGATAGATAGATAGATAGATAGATAGATAGATAGATAGATAGATAGATAGATTAGTAATCATTGCAGGAGTGCAATAGGGTGCAATATATAGGATCTATGTGTTCTGGTGCAGAAAGAAAAGTCCCATACTATGAGCAACAATCGTGAGAGTAGAGTGTGAAAGAGGAGACGTGTTGACGAAGATGTTTGGTGGGAGGGCAGAAGGTCCTGATATGTCAATGTAGTTACAACCAAAAAAGTGGGAAAATGGCTAAGATGCGTCTCAGTATTCCATGGTTGTTTTGCAAAGATAGATAGATAGCTAGATAGATAGATGTGGGGCACAAGAACAACTCTTTCTACTTCTTGTCCCTCTCTCGTGCCGCCCCACCACCCACCCACCCACCTCCTCCTCTGTCTTTTCTTTCCATCATTCCCTTCCAAGGCAGGCATTTCTTGCCTCACCTTACCTGGAGCGCTGCTCCGCTCGCCTCTGCAGAGACCTGGCCTTGTGCAGCTGTGCTGCCCCGGTGATGCAGTGGGAGAGGAATGCGGGACTTCAAAGTACAACACGAGAGGAGACAAAGAATGGCAGTGTTCAAGGGGGGATGAGAATATGTGATCTCATAAAACAGCACACAAACACATTGGTCCGTTTATGCGAGGTTAGGCAGCAGAGGATGATGAGGAGGAGGGAAGACCTGCCTCACATGTCCCCCTGCCCGCTCTGTGGGAACCAAGAGGAGGAAGAGGCGGGTATACACGTGATGTTGTTCCCCAGAGATAGAGCACATTGTAACTGTTCATGTCCACGGTTAAGTGACTGCTAAAAACACACGGCCCGGGAGTGGGACGCAGAGAGGCCGATGTGTGTGATAGGACTGTGGTTTCAGTGAGAGACTCTCTGGATGAGACGATTGGAATTCCATAACCCTTGTAACTGCAAAAGACAGAGGCCGGGGCCCCTGAAAAAAGGCAGAAGTGAAAAGAGAAAGGAGGCAAAGAGAGAAATGTAGCAAGATTCCAAGAGAGCGGAAAGAATCCTCAGACTGCTCGCTAACAGTTTGAGGGGCTAATGGCTTTCAGATGTGCGGGACGTCTTTTGTATTTTCAAAGGAGCATAAAACATTCCCTCTCAGAGGAATCCAAACAACGGCTGGAATTCACAGACTGAAAATTCACAACAGAGGCTAGAGAGAAACGTTTGTCCCATGTTTGCACATGTTACAAGTATTGTGAGTTTTACATCCTCGACAGACCTTTTTTTTTTTTTTTTTAATAAACCTTTTTCGGTTCCTTACCCCCCCCCCCACTCGGGGTTGATGTCTTCTCTTTGGGAATGCTGTAATGGGTGCAGGGAGCCTGGGCGGGGGTGGTGTTCTCCCTATTTCCTGTTCAAACTTTGGGGGAGCTGGGACTTGGACGAGGTGAGGTCATTTCTCGCTCCAACTGTAAAGTTGACTGCAGGGGGAGTGGGACGGGGGGGGGGGGGCTGGAGTCCACTCTTAAGTCACGTGCAAGTTATGGCTGCTCGGTGGCTGACCACATGCTCCATTTATCAGACAGTTTATACCTCTATTAGGTTGTCATTTCAGTCAATAACATCTACCGTAAAAACAAAAAGCACATTTTAAAAGCGTCTCATATATTAGCTGAGAATGAAAGTTTTCGCTCTCTGGCCAAGGCTTTGAGGAGCCTGTTAACTACTACTTGCTTTGTCCAAAAATCCACCCTCTGGCACCTCTAAACCAAAGTCATTATTCAATAATTAGCATGCTACACCTCATTTATTTCACTCGTTGTCCCTCATATGCCAGACTATTATTCAGGCGGAGGACGTCGTGGCGTTGACGTCACCCGTGCGTCTCTAAAGACCATCGCGAGGCTCATTTACAGGTAGCGCTGGATGCCGCCATCTTGGCTGTGCCTGACTCCACCTAACTCTCTCCTGATCCTAATCCATTCCAGTAAAAGCAACTTTTGGTCCCTAACTTACTGTTGGACCTAAACCCCTTTTTCGCCTCGCACTGCCAACTTCCTGGAATCATCCCCCGGTTGCCAGGCAACAAGCAGCTGGCGGCCCAAATGACTGAGTTGTCCGTCAACTACCTCCGCCTCGACGGTGCAGCGTAAACATTCATTATGATGTTGTAGGAACAACACCAACACAGCCATACCCTGTCATTTTCATCTCACTCTCCACCGCAGAGCGAATGAGCCTATTTCTCAAAATGTCGAGGTTTTCCTGCAAACAGACGCAGACAGTCCATAGGAAGGAAGGAAGGACGGATGGATTGGGGAAGGATGGATGGGGAATCAGTACCAGACATTCAGCAGAAGTAGGTTGTGGTGTTATGAGCTGGAAAAACACATCAAATATAAGATATCCTTCTACTCTGTAAACCATCTGCCATCCTCGTATCCAAGAATGTCTTCTAAAGATTCACTGTTTCTTTCTGTCCGGAAAATGTATCTGACAAGCTCGGTCTCTTTCAACATATTGAACCATAATCCAAACAGCTTTACAAAGACCGCTTCAGAGGCTGCAGCCGGATGACATCAGGACAGTGCGTAACCTACTTTCACTATGATGCGATTCAATAGCTAATTTTCACCTCGTGCTCGTTTCGCATAAAACCCACCAGGAATTTTCCCCAGGCCCGGCCTCTGTGGCCAGTCTGAGGCAGCCCTTGCCGGGGTGTGGTCCTCCGAAATGACTTATGCCACATAGTTGCAGAGGAAAAGGATGAAAAATGAAGCCTAATCCTCCCCCTGCCCCTGTTGTTGGAGGGAGGAGTTGGGGGGTGTGTGTGTGGGGGGGGGTGCTTAGGTTTGGGAATGATTTGTCACACAGAGTACGGCAACTGTGATAGCTCCTTCCTCCCCTCCACTTGAAATGCTTTCGTGCCAAAAATGCGTCACCTCCATTCAAGTGTGGTCATAATTTGCCCCAATGCTGGAGCACACATGGACAGGAATTTACTGTAGTCTCGTGTTTTAAAAGCCTTGAATTTATGTTAAAATTTAAAAAGTCGGGCTCTGCTAATGGAGGTTTCTGTGTAGCACAAGGTATGGAGACAGCAGAGTTGTTTTATATTTTCAGCCCAGGAGCATGTTCTCCCTCTGTGATCTGGGATGAGGTATTGGATCTTTGCAGGAACTTTATCCTCCGTTTTCAACCTGAACTCGTCTTACCGTTGCCTGGGGTTAAACTCTGTAAATCCTTGGAGATTTTCATGCTCAAAACATGAAACAACCGCCCTTGTACACTACCACCATTAAATACCCTCAGCCCATGATGTTATTTTGTGACGAAATGTTGTAATTTGCCTTTTCACGCTGTGAACTTCACCTCTACATGCGTAACTCATTTGCTCCATTAAGTACTGATTTCCTTCATTTTCCAGAGTGCCCTCTGACTCTCCCCGGAGAGCATGGCATGGCTCAACTTGTCTCATTCAGCTGCAAATTATTGTTATGTGCAAGAGCACACCGCGATAACATGAATAATGTGATAATAATAACGATGGTAATGGCAAGGCAATATTTCCATACAACATCTCCATAAAAAGTGAGTCATGCCCTGCAATAAAAAACGCAGCACACGGCTGCTTTGCACTGAGCTGTGTCACTGTAAATGGACCCTGGAGCTGGTTTGGTGAACATGAGCAACACAAACATTCGTATTCTAACTGTCTCTCTCTTTACTTAAGAAACACACAATCTTCCAGCAACACCCTGCATTGTTCTCACCTACAGCTAGATCCCAGTATTCCATTAGCAACATTAAGCATCCATGCAATATTGGGATCTCTAAAGTACTCAGATCCGCAGCACATCCTGGACAGGTCGCTAGTCCATCGTTGGGCATGCACACACACACACACACACACACACACACACACACACACACACAAAACTATTCACTCACACCTATAGGAGCAATTTAGAGTCAATTTAGAGTCCCTAATCACACACTTGGTCCGCCTGGTATTTGAACCCTGGACTGCTGAACACACATTCATTATGTGTAATAGCACAAAAATAAAAATAAGATGTGTTGGTTTAACTATGAGATGAGATACAGCTTCATTTTTACCTGCTGAGTAAACGTGGTCGTCATAGAAGTCCCACTATAACCTCAACTTGCGTGCTTTGATGAATCTTGGTTATATCAGTTATGTTTCTCTCCTTTGTTCTCTCGTTCTCATGATCACAAGCTTTTTCCTCATATTCACCGCAATCGTAATCACTAAGGAACTAAACAACCAAACAAACTGTTCATAATTACAAAACAAAAGCAAGACTCCGCAGTGTTGCAAAAATGAGATGAGATCAGGAAACCGATAATACACCGTTGTTGCCTCATTTCGGATGATTGTACCAATCCACCAGGTGCAAGCCAGTGAGAAAACGCTCGATCAAGTAAAATCTAACCAAACACATCACTCGTGCTAAATACATGCATGATTGACGAGTGTGCTCCATCTGGACCCTGTATGCCTCTTTTTACAAACACTTTTCAATCTCTGTCAGCTGGGAATAAATGTTTATCCATAAATGTGGGCTTTTCCAATGGCAGAACAGGTAGAAATGGAGGCAGGAAATGGGCCAAGGACTGAACGCAATACGACTTCTTTGGGACGGCCGAGGCTCTGAGTCGCTACTGCTGTCCTCGAGCATATGATTAACGCTCTTGAAGAGCAGGTGGCATGACCGCCTGTGCCACCAGTGTGGGATGAATGGTCAAATGCTCGGATCTCTTACAAAGCATGAGAGAAGCACCACTTTGGTCTGCTCACATATAGATTTAGCCCGTTAACGAATGGGTTAATCCATTATCTTACCTGCTTTCTACACCGACAGTGTCGCAGTGGAGATGCCAGTCAATCACAGGGCACACACACACACACACACACACACCATTCTCTCTCACACTTACTTGGTGGAAGTGTGAGAGTTCATTTCTCATTTCCAATTAGCCGAAACATGGCACTGGCATTCCTGGAGAAATACCGGAGAACGTGAAAACTCTACACAGAAATGCCTTCAATTTATTCAAAATTCTTATCTAACATGTCTTTGCATTGGCGGAACAACACACCATCTGTTAGACTGTTGTATGTCAGCTAGTGCATGGGTAAAACTGTATTTTTGCTTATGCATGTGGAAGCACAACCGTGTGTCCTTGTGTTGTCAGTCTGTGGGCTGGAAAAGCCGCAAAAGGCTTTTTTATGAGCGTGAAGCTCTTGTAAAGCAGGTGTACTTGGGACAAATGGGAGAACAGGGCGTCCGGCTCGCTGGCAACCTGCTGCCTGTTCTGCTCCGCTCGGCTCTGCTGCTGCCGCTGCCGTGCTGTGATCATTAGAGGTTTGGACAACAGATGCTAAGACGCTTGGAACATCCTCTTAACCTACCTGCCTATCAGCATTCCTTCCACCTTTCGTCCATCGCTCCACTCCTTCCTGTCCTGTCTCACGCTCGCCTCTTGCCAGGCTGCAGCTGTTTTCACGGGGAATCACAGAGGGGCAGACCTGTCATGTGAGTCTGCGTGGGGAAGGAGATAATAAAAACAAGCAGGAGGCTCCGAGCGAGACATAAATATGTCAAGATTCTTGGAAGGAATTGTCACATCGTGCTGGTACAAAGCAAACATATACTGTTTGAGAGCCGATAAAACAAATTAAGAAGATGCCTCCTTTATCCGTTCTATGAGAAACTGAAGTCATGTCCTTCTATCAACACAAACAGATCCTGTTGTTGCCTGTAATGGTCTGTGACACATTTGTTTAGGGTCAACCCTCTATTGCTGTAAGACACGCATATGCTCTGAGGCCTATTAAAGCCGCGTATCAATGGACCACCCAAGAGTTTTACACAAACCTAAAAAAAAAGGGAGGGGAGGGGGTGGTTTAGTCTAGAAACACAGAGCAGAGCACACATAGTGACAAGAGGGAAGATCTAAAGGGATGATGAGTCAATTTTTACACTCTCAACTCTGGGTATACAAATGGTGCCGTCACATATGCTTTGCCTGTGCATACAAACAAACACACACACACACACACCGCAGACAATACAAGGCTGCAAGATCTCTATAATACTGGTTTCTCTGCAGGTCAGTTTGGGTCAAAAGGTGGCCAGCTGTGTATGCTGCATCACGTTAGTGCGACCCGTTCCTGTGGTGTAACTCCCCGCCTTGCTCAGGCACACCGCAGTTCTGAGCTCTCCTATTTAGATTGGTCAGTCGAGGTCACTTTCTGCTCATTTCTGCGCTAACAAACTGCATCATGACAGCAGGATGATTTGTTCTGGAGAAGGAGACAGTTTACGTTGCCATTCCACCTTCTTCACATTGTGTTTGCATGTTAGTTTGCCAGTACACAAGCACAAACTTTCTTTGTTTGGATCTTTGAGGTTTTGCAGACCCAGGGCTGTGTACAATCACACACATACACACACACACACACACACACCCAACAGACAGCCAGAGGAGCATGAGGAGACATTACCAATTTGGTGAATATCACCATCTTTCTCCAATTTGACTCCCTACACATTTTATAGTTTGTGTTTGATGAGGGTAGCTTGGCTCTGTACATCTAGTATCACCAATCTATCTTCTCCAATTGAGCGAAACATGCATATTTCTGGAATGTGGGAGGAAACGAGTGTACCTGGAGGAAACCCATGCAGACACATGGGGAGAACACATGGGCAAACTCTACGCAGAACGGCCTTCACTCCAACTGGAAGTCTTCTTGCTGTGAAGTGCCAGAACTACTGTGTTATAATTTTCCCCAGATACTAAAATCACTACCCGAACCTTCTCTAAGTCTTAATAATTAACAGGTATACGGACTGTTTGATTAGTATAGAAACATAAGGTACACAGTTCATTTGCTCTGTTACATATCTCTCCAGTCTTACACACTTCTACACACTTCTGGTGGCAAATTCTGCAAATCAGTGTCACTTAAAACCTGCCTTTTAGAGGAATTCAGGTGAAACAGCTGGTGAAAATTATATTTTTGATGTTAGATTTAAGTTAATTTTCATAACGAGTAATTATACGTTTACATTTTCTATGCTTTACTGCACTTTGCTCTAGGTTTCACTTGAAAGCCAGGAGGGGCTGCTTTCACTCGCCCTCCAACATGTGTTTGCTCGGCACTGACAAGTGCGATCCTGCTCAGCTGGGCTGAGGCGGCTTGTCACCCCACCGGAGCTCCCACACGGGGCCACTTTGAAGTGTCGAGGGCCCCCCACATGGAGAAAGCAGCACTGTAGGTGTAGGAGCAGACAGGGCCCCCGGGGGGTGGGAAGAAGGGGGTTTTGTCAGGAAGAAAGGCGGTGCTGTGGCAGTCCAGCTGTTTGCTCTGCCAGCCCAGCACCGAGGACAGACACAGGATCTAGAAGAGTCAATATTTGTTGCTTTGTGAGCCGCTGGTAGACCCGCTGAACTCTCGACGGAGACGAGAGCCACGCTGCCAGTTCGTCATTTTTGTGGTTCGTTAAATTCTTGCCTCTCCAAAGCCGTGAGACGCACTTTCAAAACGCAGGGTAAACTCAGTCATCAATTTCCCCTAGACTTCCTGCGACGTTGCTTGGAAGTGAAAAGAGCTGAGAAGTGACTGTGTAGGTGTGTGGTCCCGCGGAGGAAGTGTGTGTCGGCCCTTCTATAACATGGGCTCCAGCATCTGGTCCTAGTTGGAGGCTGGTGGTTTGAGTGTGCTCTGCGTAGTTTGAAAGTCTCCTCCGCATCAGTGCGCTCTCTGACTCAGTCCCCTTCACTTTGCGTCACCAGATGAAATAAAGAGTCTGCATGTGGCCGGCACGCAGATATCTCAGAACCACGTAGCAGACGATGAGTGTCAGTACACATTTGACACCAGCAGCCACGATGAGTTCCCAACAACTTTAGATTCAGAGAGGAATACTGTGTGAGAGAGGATCAGTGATCTCCTTCTTCCTGCATGTGTTCATGGGACTATTATGCTTGTTTGTTTCTCTGGATGTGGGAATGAGTAAAATTTTGAGGTTTCCGACTTCAGTTAAGGTATAAATAGCACTCACTTTACAAGTTAGACTTGGCGTAAGGTTGTATTAGAGTATGTTAACGTTGGAATGATATCCTAAAGCGATATAAGTGTCTGTCTGTTTGTGTGATCACTGTAATCGGAGGACTAGCCTGAGGAATGCAGTCAGCTCTGTCAGCTCTCTCTCCAGCCCGTCCATCTTCATTATGGTCGTTCCCACATACTGGTCATGTGATTTACAGCTACGGGCCCCAACTCTGGTGATATAGGGCAAATTCCTGACCGGGATCAGTCAAGTTTCATACACACAGCAGGGCTCAGGAGCCGAGGCCAGAGCGGGAATGGAACGAGAGAAGGGGAGATATGGAGATAAGTGGGTGGAAAACAAAGAGAAGGAGAAACGATATAAAGATCTAATCTGTTTATTGCAACTAATTTGAGGTGTGAAACAGTGTCGCTATCAAGTAATATTCTTTTTGAGGAACCAATCAGAGACGTTATTGGGGGAGAAGGAGCACAAACAGGCAGGAGGTTAGAAAAATGAGATAGACCGAGGGGGGAAAACCACACAGAGCTCTAGTCATTTCCAAGTCCATGGTTTTCTCTGAGAGGTGTGAGGTTTTACAGTGTTTAAATCACCAAAGTATTGTTGACACAAGACCTCAGCAGAGATCGCGGGCCAGTTGAGGGGAACAGCCATTTGAGCGCCTCTGCTGAAAAGTGTGGAGGCGGCCATCAGATCGGGCCGCAGCATATGTCATTCATGCATGCAGCCTGGCTTGTGTCCCGGTTGTGTTACAGTACATTTTCACCATGGGGAGGCAGCGTCAGAGCCAAGCCCATGCTCACTAACAGATTTACAAAGCTCTCCAGAAGAAGCTGGTTTTAGCCCCGGCAGACGGCTGATCACACGGGGAGATTAAGGCTATTTAGGAACGTGCGCGAGCAGAACAACAATGACTTATTACGCAGCCTCTGAAACAATGTAAGAGGTCCACAACACATTCCTGGCTGTCGTTGCTGATGCGTGATAAGGCCGCGGCTGCGGAGTGATCATTCCTATCATTGTGAGTGGTCAGCGCACTGCGAAAAACAACACCGTCATTAACCCACCTGAACAAAGAGCCCGGATTGTAACACGTGAGATAATGTTAAAAGGCGTGGTGTGTAATTGACTCAAACCACTTCAAAACCGAGAGGACGCGTAAGTGGAAGGCGGTGGATGGGAGGAATCGGGGCAGCAGCTGCCTGTAAGCAGAGGTCAGAGGGGTGATGTGTCTGATTGATTGTTATTTGCGTGATAATGATAAGGTGGAGGTAAGCTGCGGTGACACAACCTTTCCTACGACTGCTCAAGTCGAGGAACATGACATTAGGATCCTTTGCTTAGAAGCGTTAATATCTTACAGTGGAAATTCCCAACTATAGCTAAAAGTCTGGCATTCAAAGCCATACACTCTCACACTCACACTTAGGGGCAATTCCTCCACTTAAGCTAAACATGCATGTTTTTGGTCTGTGGGAGGACCCATGCAGACATGCAGAGAACTTTCAACCTTCATGTCATCCTCAACAGGAATTCATTATCTACAAAATGTACTTAAAGTATCAAACATTTCTAAGTTCATTTTATGAAAAGAAATGTTCTGTGTCCGTCTTTCGCAGTAATGTAGTTTGGGATTAGTCTTTGGAGGTTGATCCAGCATTGCTGTCTCGTGAGAACAAAGTGTCTCCAAACAGGCAACTTCTCGGAGTTGCCTGTTTAGTCCTGCTTAGTTTAATTTAATCCACTTAAAATTTGGGATTAAACAATAACGCAATATTGAGTCATTCAGCTAATCAGAAACATGGAAATTCAGAATCGCCACTTTTGGAAATACTTGGTTTTTCACTGAACAAAAATAATCTGTACGAAAAACTTTTAACAAAAGTGAGCGAGCAACTTCTGATCTTAAGTGAAGCAGACGTTCTAAGTGCAATTATTGGTAATTTAGGTCAGTACCTGAATGAGCGTATTTAGCTACATTTCACAGCTGCTCGTGCCACTTGTGCTCCACAGACGTCTTCCTTTTCCCTTGACAGACAAATGCAACACAGTTTGAGAGGCCATAATGGTGGTATGATAATGATAATCATTACCGAAATGAAGATAAAAGATGTGCTGCTGTGAGTAATTCGATGATGTCACGGGAAGACAATGAGGCGCTGAGGTGGTGCTGGAGGTGAGGGGGGAGGCAGCTGTGCGCGTCCCGACCTGCAGAGCTTAGCGACGAGGCCGAGGACAGCTGGGATGAGGACGAGACAGAGATGCAGGAGTTTATCAGAGGGGGTGTATTCTTAAATATTTATCCAGTGGTATAAGGTCTGGGCCTTTGCCAAGCGTCAAAGGACATGTTGCAGAAAGAGCGGGCTGAGCGGTGGAGGAGGCCGGGAGTGAGGGATGAGGCCAGATTTCTATTTGCAAACACTGACAAAGATAGAATGAAATGAAGCTCCTCTGCGAATTACGGCTAAAAGGAACAATGTGTGCATATGTGACATGGCAAACGGCAATGGTTTTAATTTGACCTCAGCGTCTGAGGCCTCTGGAGACCACATTCGGTGTCGACTTGTTCTCCTCTCCAAACATTAGTGTGATGAAGCAACGCGAACAACACATCGACGCACAAGTACTATCAAAGGAATACACAAAGAAACGCATCCGAATGAATCGAATTATCTCTACGAAAAGAGCGAAACCGCAGACGAACTCGTGGCTCGTAGACTTGAGTCCGTTCTCCTTTGATGAAACGCAACAAATGTTCCCCCATCACAAAGGATCTGGGCTGTGAACTGACTCCAGGCTGTGGTACATGTGTCGCTCTGCTGCCACGTCCGCTCGCCACTCAGGATTAACCCACATCTGACAATAGTCCCTGACAGAATAACTATTTGTTCCTGTTGGAATAGATTTTTGTCAAGAGCCACGGTGCCCAGTTAGTTACGGGTTTGTGTGGAGTTTCCTGACAGAGAGAAAATTCTAGAATAACCTGGGGCGATGTACGGTCACTCCACCCTTTGTCTCTGAATAACTGTACTCAGCTCCTGCCTTTATTTATCATCCAGTCTAATAAAGACAAAGTGTTAAAACTGACCTACAAATGTCCCATTCTCAGTCTGTCAGCTGTGGCTTTCCACCATGTTTATTTCATTTAAAATTCTTTTTTACATGCTTGACTTTTTCCTACATCCATCTTTTAGTGAATTATGGATAATTGGATCTGGAAACGGGCGGCTGAAGAATTAGGACAGCGTTCGCGGCTGAGGAATGCCACGAAACAGACCTGAGAATACCTGTGACCTTCACCCCGAACTAAAGTAGCCGAGCACCAGGTGGACGTAATGGCAGGTCATTACTGAGGTGTACCGTTAGGGGAGAAAAGAGGCGATGGCTGATAGCAGTGATTTAATGCTCGGCCTCACCTGGTTTCTCTTTTCAGAGCTCTTAGCGTGATTGGGGCTGAAGAAGCAGGTACAAGCTGAGCCAGAAGATTCCCCTGGGGGTCATTGTCCAGCATCTAAGTAAGAAGAACTGCAAAACCAGGTCAAGTTTTAGCACACATTTGACCTGGGTGGGAGGCATTTAACGTGAAAAAGACAATGTTAAGGCAAATTAAAAGCATGTCCCAGTGTTCTGGCATTGTTGACTTTGTCTTACACTGCTTGAGAATTTGAAGGTCGGCCAGCTGTGTTTCGTGTTTCTTGGAATAAACATTAGAAAATATTTGCAAATCTAATACATGACGCAGGTCTGTTCATATCTGTTGCCATTACTTTTAATTTAGTAATGTTTTCAAGGTATTGTCATTTCACTCCGTGTTCTTGTTTGTCCCCATTCAAACGTGGTTCAGATTATACAGAACATTGTGTTGCATTAATCCATCTTGTTTTCGGCCACTTTTCGATTCGATTGTTGATAATTGTTCCTGTGCTAGACGTTGTTTTGATTTAGGACACACCTGCGCATGCAATTAAAATGAGCAATTTGACCTTTATAAAAATGTGTAATAGGGTCGTGGCCAATTAAACTAGTGTGCTGTTGCCTTGGTTTTTTTACCTACTTTATTTTTCTGTTTATACGAGCAATAGCCTCTGAAACTGTGTCCTATTATTGACAAAGGATACTATTGGCATCGGTCGGTTCCCTGGGAGGTTATGTCTTACGACCTCGAGCCCTCTTAAATATTTCCAGAGTGAAGCCATGGGAGACTGACCCTGCGCCTGACACCACCGATGACATCGCCTCCATCTGACTTGAAGTTTGCTTGTTAATTAAGGCCGTAAACAGGTGGGTGAGAGAGGCTTTGTAGCCGGCTTTATACTTGACAATCAAACTTCCTTCACTTGAAGTTTAATGATGTTTACCTCCACGGGTCCCCTTGAAGAATGGAAATGTACCTCTTGCCAAGCAGAGACACACAAACACACAAACACACGTCCGTACGCAGACCCACAAAAACACGCAACGAGAGGAATACCCATACAGCTGTCGGCTGTTGTGTTTGGTCCGTATTCTTTATTGCTTCCACAGCAGAAATTCATTAGCTAAAATATTCCCATTGTTCTCTTGGCATAGTCAATGCACCTGAGAATAACAGTCGACCACTTGGAGAGCTTTTATCCTTGTTTTTGTGAATTCGCTTGATATTAATAAGACTGAATAATAAATCACCAATTCTGAAAGTGTTTCATTACAAGAATGTCAGCTGAAGTGTTGTGAGATGGCGCTTCGACTAAGTCTGAGCTGCACAACATGTTGATTTAAAATATATGTCGAGGGAAGAATCTAGAAACGAAAAGGAAACAAACAAAAGTGGAAGTGAAGTTAGTAACACAAAGACCTGAATCAGAGGATATGAAAAAAATCTTCACGTTCAGGTCAAGATTTATAATATTTGCTTCAATTTAAAAAAAAACAAACGTCACCTCACAGCAGGAATGACCCAGGTTCAACTCCCCAGGTTGGACCAAGGGACTTCCTCTTTCTGTGTGGAGACGGCATGTTCTCCATGTGTCCAGGTTGGTTTGTCCATCTCCAAATGGTTACCATGTGAGGGGCAGTGATCACCAATGGTCACGCAACTTCTATCTCACACTATAATGTGACAAAGAGCAAAGCTAGATGTGGTTGGTATTGATGTGGCCCATTAGAAATATGGTGAGCCACTAGGTAATCTTTAAAAGTGTGCTGTTGAGTTTTATTTTATGTAAAAGTTTAAGCTGAAAAGCCCTCTTGGAAAGGTTTTCCTAGAGCAAAGTTGAGGCTTAGAAGCATATGGGTGCATAAAAAGTAACACTATGCAATACAGAAGAAACACAACTTTATGTTAGCTGGATCTTTGGTTTAGTGCAGTCTTAAACCAGCAGGGCTTTTAAACATTACCCTGTAAACTCTTCTTTAGGTCTGCAGATCCTGCAATGTCTAGCGTCCTCTGCTGGCATCGAGAGGCGTTACTTCCTGGGTCCAGTGCCAGAGTGAGGTCAAATCTCCATCCACAAGGGAGATTTCCAGTTACCCCAGGAGCAGAGTTATTACTGTATGCCTCCAGTTGTTGTGTTAGCCTGGTCTCAGAAAGAGCGTGGGTTAAAAGGAGGAGGCCTTACACTGTTGTCTTTAGAGCTTAGAGCCGGAGAGTTAACTGGCCTCACTCTGGGGGTCCGAGGGGAAAGTGACGCCAAAAACAACACACAAAAGAATGAGAAACAACAGTGGAGAGCTCGCGGAATGCTCCGAGAGAGAAATTAATAGAGGGAGGAGCAGAGGGAAGCGGAGGAAGAGGGGAAACGCTCACACCGGGCAGGCATGTGAGAGCTTCCACAGGGAGCCGAGAACAGAGGCCCTGTTGTGTCGGCACCCCGCGGCTGCCGCCACAACACCTGGCACGGAGGAGGAGGAGGAGAAGGGGACGACAGGGACCGTCAGGGCTTCGGAGGACAGGCGGGATAATGGACAAAAAGAATCACAAAAAGATCAGGGGAGCTCGTGCCAGACCGGAGTGTGCGCATTAATGAAAGAGAAATAAAGAGAGCGAGAGAATCGGGTGAAAGGCAGGAGCACGGCCGTGAGCCTGACCTATTGTAACGTGCCTGTGTTGGACACACGGCTAATGAGTGCACGTGCACTTTTGTGTGCACTACAATCCCGTTTCAGAGTCCCGTGGGAAAGCAGTGCGTGTGTGTGTGTGTGTGTGTGTGTGTGTGTGTGTGTGTGTGTGTGTTTCCTGGAGGAGCCCCGCTGGCCCCAGCTGAAACGTGACTGCGCTCTAGCCGGAGTCGTCAGCGGCTCGGCTCGGCTCTGCCCGGCTCAGAGCCGCCGCCGCCACTGCTGCGAGGCACTGGTTTCCTGTGCACATTCCCCACCGCCCCGGCTGTGTTGTTGTTGGCCCAGGGAGAGGGGCGCACGGCTAAAAGACCGGGGGTCCTGCCGAGGCCTTCACAGCCCCTCCTGATCCCGCAGAGAGCGGATGGATTGGATGTGGATGCTGCAGCCTGCTCCTCAGCTCAACCTGACAGCTACTTCATGAATTGTCAAGACTTCATCGTGCAGGCTTCTGTGGTTCCCAGAAGATACTGACGATCAAATGGCTTTTCTAGTGATGTGACGAGCACTGGTGTCACCAGTTTGTCTGGTATTTCAGAACATGAGAACACATTTAAGTTGTTTCTTGAACTTGAACTCTAGAATAATCCTGGAATGTAGCTATTGACATTGACAGGCTTTATTATGCCGCTAGAATTGATCTATTTTTGGTGCATTTTTCACAAGCAGAGTCTTTGTCTTAGCTGTTCAGAGGACACAAGTTTTCAGTCTAAAGCAATTAAGAAATCCTTAATTGATTCTCAAACCTTCATTTTAGTTCATACCCAAACTTAATGACATTCCCACAGGCCTCAGCTGACCCTCTTGTGGTTAGCTCTTTAATTAGCACATGCCAACATGCAAACAGCCCAAGAGTGTATATCCAAATTGCGACTGCACGTTACAGCCCCCTTGTGGCTGCAGGTCAAGCCAAGAACAAGCTGCGTTCAGCCAATAGGAAACCAGAGTTTCAGGCACAGGAGACAGGACTGAGAAGCTGTGAAGGTCAGTCAGACGTAATTACATCATTTATACAAACTGGGCCACTTTCACACCCGATTTGAAGTTGACCAAATCCAAACTTGTTCTGTATGCTCAGCAACTGAATCGTATTTACCATCTCGCCCACTGTGCCATGCCTGTGCTTCTGTTGTTGTGATTGGCTGAAAATCAGGAAATGAAGTCAGTAGCTGTCACTCTTGTTTTAAGGCAAATGTTCCGCTCATTACGCCAATTATATCGCCGCTAACCAACACACACATGCATGAACACAGGCCTGTCTGTATGGACTTGGTTATTCATTATTGGTTATTCATTAGATTTAGCTGGTGGCTGTGTCTCTCTCCGTCTCCATTACTTTCATATGCTGACGTCTGTTTACTTTCTACCTACCTGATTGACTAAATGGGGTGACCTGCCAGACTGCTAGAATTTCCCCTTAGGCCTTAATGGCGTAATTATATCTCTTAAATGTCCTGATTGCGTTCTCTCAGGGAGCTCATTTATCCCCGATTAGATGACGAGGAATTGCAAAATGAGACTGTGATTGTGTGTACACACGGTAGGCAAATGCACGTATGTAACCAGTTTTGTGGATCCTGTCATGCCTTTGTGAGTGCAACAGAAAACGATCAGATATGAGGACATACCTGCAGGCTGACCCGGGACCTTGCAGAAATATTGCTTGTGATCAATCTGTCACACACATCTCAAGAATTCGTTCACTGCAGACAGAGAAATCTCTTCATCTCTCCATCGTAGCTCCTCATCAGTCACATGTCCTGGCTGTGCTGTGTTATGAACAGGCCCTGCAAAAAAAACAACACACTCATGACAAAGAAGAAGAAGAACTCCAACATGCAAATGTACGCTGATGTACATAACCACAGGAGCACAGGTGGCATTATGTGATCTATAGACTTGTCAGCACTAGGTGCCTCTGCAGAGATGCCTGAGTTTTCTGCCTGGCAATCTTGAAGCGACCTGAGAAGTGGCAGCTATATGAATCTGCTGGTACACCAGAAATCAAAAAGCTGCAGTGAATATCCATCATTTAATTTCCCTCGGCCTTTGCACTCACAGCTCTAAATATAGCTCAAAAAGACACAGAAGTCATTGTCTGTGTAGGGGTGACACAGGACTTTAACTCCCTGGTTAATGCAATACCTGGCATTATGCAGTTACGCAATATGCAGTGGGGCCTTGCCAACGTATAAAGAAATAAAAAGATCAAATTATATTTGACACCAGCGATACGACTGGCTGCAGGAATCTGATCAAAACGTGAAGAATTCAGACGAAAATGTTCATCACGCACACACTCAAAATTAAGTCGTTAGTGTTTTCTACATAAACAACTGTGGGACTGTTTATAGTCAGAGGGAGTATGACTGGTATGAGAGGCAGCGTCATGTGAGCACGCCTCTCGATCTTATCAGCCTCTATAATGCGAGTGTTGATGGAGAGAGATATCAGTGAGCGAGAACATCCCCATACTGCTTTTCTTTCTCTGCCAGCACTAGTGTAACTTCCTGACTGGAGCAGACTGGAGCAGTACAACTGTGTTCCCTCTCTGTAGTATAACAATAAACTTTAAGATGACGCGCTAAACTGCGCAACATGTCTCCCTAAGGCCAAGAATAACAATAAGTTAGATAGTGATGACAGATATGGACAATATTCAACTGTCATCAACTGCTCCAATAAAAGGCTCTAACAGAATACTTAAAGCGTAGGCGTAAGTTCCTGCAACGACTTCCCATTATGTTTATTTTTGCTCTGTAAGTGATAGTGCAGACAGCCTATCATCTCCAACATTTTTCAGTCTACTTCAGTCACAGGATGCTTTGAAGACATCTATATATTGATCTGTTAGAAAGAGATCCCCCGCTCACCTTAGCACGAGTAGACCAAGTACAATGTGGAAGATACTTCACACTCCTGCTGTGACTTCGAATTAACAGTCAAACAAAAGTTAAATCACTTTTTAACATAAAAAACATTTGGTGGATAATAGCAAATCTAGCTTTGAGAAAACTTGTAGAAGGCAACACGGTAAAGAGTGGTGAAGAAAGTCGCCTCAAAGCAAGATGGTCCTACATTGAACGCTGGGCGAGGGCCTTCATATTTGTGGTATTTACATCCAAATAAATCATAGTTTAGGCCAATAAGAGACTACATTGTAAAAGTCTAAGTTAAAGTTTCATGTGTGTGTCTGTGTCCTGTCTAGGATGTACAGTGGAACCTCTACTTACGTTGAACAACTTGAAACCCGAAACCTAGGACTACAAATGTGAGACTATCAAAATATAGATTGTCCTTCTATGGGTTTCGAAGTACAAATATATGTGTCTTACTACAAGATATATTGTCCAGATATGAATGAAGACATTAGACTAACCGGTTGTCACAGTCCGGTCGGTCAAAGAAAGGCATTGCAGTGGTCTAGGTTAGTTAATTTACATAATAACTAGAAGTAAATGGCAGTCAAAGAGCAGATGAGTGCGTACGTAGGTGTGTTTTGTTAAGTCTTTGGTTGTTCTAAATGACCAGATGTTTTTGTTTTTTCATTCCTGTTTCACATGTCATTAGGGATCAATGGCAGTGACGCATTGACGTTATAACTGCTACTACATGACGAACTTGTGTTTGTCTCACACAGATTTGGTGATGGGGATGATGGGGGTGATGATGACAGCGAGTGTCTGTCTCCGCCCTCTGCTGGAGCAGAGTGCGTCAAACACGCTCCTCCTCCTCCTCCTCCTCCTCCTCCTCATCTCCCACTTGCCGTTGTGTGATTCCCATCCCCGTTAGAGGCGCACCGACAGGTAAACCGCAATGTCGCATTTCTTTTGTCTGTTCGTGTTCGTCTCTATGAATGTGAATGTGTGTGTGTGTGTGTGTGTGTGTGTGTGTGTGTGTGTGTGTGTGTGTGTGTGTGTGTGTGTGTGTGTGTGTGTGTCGCTGGGAATGCTGCTGGATGTGAGGGGTGTGTGCTTTCCTCCCTGTTGTTGTTATACACTGTGTGTTGTATGTTAGCGTTTAACCCACCGCGTCGTGGTGTGTGTGTTTCTGTGTGTCAGAATGTGTGTGTGTGTGTGTGTGTGTGTGTGTGTGTGTGTGTGTGTGTGTGTGTGTGTGTGTGTGTGTGTGTGAGTGTGTATGTGGCATAGGGGTGTGTGTGTTGTGTTGCGTTGACACGCGCAGCTGCTGGCTTTCCTCTCTTCTGCACCGCTCATCAATAAGCTGATCGGGTCTGTGTGTGTGTGTGTGCGTGTGTGTGTGTGTGGCTGCAGGAAGCAGCTTTTAGAGTCTTATCGATCGGTTCGGACTATGTGATTTCATAACCGAGGAAGTGGCTTGAGTATGTGTGTGTGTCCATGTCTGTGTCCGCGTGTGTGTCCGTGTGTGCGTGTGTGTGTGTGTGTGTGTGGACGTGCAAGCAAGCGCAGGTTTCTGCTGCTGCATGCTCATACCCAGGCCCGTGCAGGTTGTTGTGTTATTCTTTTAATGTTCTCGCGTTACGGTCTTGCCAAACCAGTAAGTTAATGACTGTGTGCTCTCGAGGCCAAGTCATCCATCGGAATACTCGATTAGATCAGACTCACTAAATGAACACTCTGTATGTGCATGATTTATTTATTTATTTATTTTAGGCGTTCATTAATATCTAAGTGTGTTTGTAAGCACTTTCTGGTGTTTTGTGCCTATGTCAGGCACTTCCAAGGCTTTAAGTACAGAATGTATCTGTGTTTGTGTGTGTTAACATGTATGTTCGCATGGATTGTTTTTGAAAGTGCTGTTGAAACATATGCACTTTGTCATGTAGCACATGCTTTTATCCAAAGTGACTTACATAAGGGAAAAGATCGGAAAAGACACCACAATAAACACCACTCTATATGCTTCAGCCTGCCATTGAGAGAGACTGTAGTAGTACAAGTGCAGAGTTTTAGTACTCAGCCCTGTAAGAGTAATGAGAGGAAAACGACTTTTCAATTGTGACAATGTGCTGCATCTCTTAGTCATACATGACTAATCTGATGATCTCCAGGGTTGGGATTGTTGCCAGGGCATTAGGAGGAAGCTGCATAGTGCACCTTGTACATTATTGCTCTGTTTAATATGAACCACAGATGAATTAATCAAGAGATAAAACAGGATTTGCACCCTGGGAGAATATCACTTAGATCAAGTATGAACCTGTAAAATGCCGCTCTGCTCCCTCTGTGTGTCTCTTAATGTCTAATCCTGAGGGTCTCAGCTGCTGTTCGGCATCAATATGGAAAAGGCATTAATATTTAAACAGGTCAGGCTTGCCTGGGATCCCTGTAAACACTCACATGAAACACTATTCTGCTCCTCTCAGGATGGAGGCCCTGCTGAACGAGTGGCTGTGGCAGGAGGAGTCCTGGCTTCTTCCTGGGACCACCTGGAAGTCCATCCAGATGCAGGAGGGCGAGGGCCGCTTCCCTCTACCCAGATACCTGATCTACACCCTCCCCCTGGCCTTCGCCTTCATAGCCCTCAGATACGTGTTTGAGAGGTGAGACACACGCCTGCCTCGGCCCCAGCGCCACCGTGAAATCACAGACGCCACTTTATCATCGCTGTCATCAACTGTGACATCTGCTGTGTGTGTGTGTGTGTGTGTGTGTGTGTGTGTGTGTGTGTGTGGAGCCGGAGGATCTCAGTGTTTGCAGTAGACCCATGTCTGCGATCTGAAATGTTCGTCTGAGCGATTGAGTGTGTGAAGGAAACAGTAAAGCTTGATGTTTACTTCCTTGAGTCTGTTTAAACACATTAAGTGTATCTGACTGCCTGCTTTAGTTGCTGATTGGCCAGTTTGCTACCTGCTAATGTGCGCCTGGCTCAGGATAATGGCTGCTCCAGCCTACGTTAGTGCTCTCTGTGGATGGAGGGTATAGATCTGACATGCAGGTGCTGTGAGTAGACAGTTTCTAGCTGCTGACTGGGCGAAAGTTCTCGCTCCACAGGGTTGGGCCTTCTAAAATGTGGCGCTCTGTAGATACTGGAGGAGCAGGCGGACTTAACTGTAATATGGCGATGATGGCACAGTTGTTTTCTCAATAGCTGATGAAGGATTAATGGACTTTGTAAATGAACTTTTCTGATGTGGACTGGCTGCTGATGCACAGCACACGTGACTGCATCCTCTCCTGCAGAGACAGATGAACCACTGGGAGTTCAGCCTGAAAACATAGGGGAGCTTGTTATGACAGTCGTGCGTAAGCGTCTGGAGACTTGTTTCGGAAAAGTTGGTCACGCCTCAACAACCAGGTTCTCAGAGGAGGTTATTTTATCTTTAACTCTGTGAGCTTTCTCCGTATCCAGACTTTTAAAAAAAGAGTCTCGACCCCAGAGGGACAGACAGCATCTGCGTCGTCACCATTGAAGAACAGATTTCTGAGTATTTGTCTTGCAAGGGGAACTTGTCTTGTCTTGCCTGGACAAAATCGAATTACTTAATCGTCCACTTCGTCAGTCTTTTCTCGTGAATTAGTCTTGATGACACAATGCTGCCTCAACGTCAATGCTACTGGCAGAACAAAACATAACAGATATGGACACAGGACTCATAAATCATAAAAATAAAGCATAGTTGATGGTAGATGCGATGGTACAGCTGTCAGCTGAAACAGGATAGAAACAGAAAACTCAACCCAATGTACAGTATTGTGGACATACTTCCTTTGACAGGCAGGTTGTGGCACTGCAGCCGAAAAAAAAGGCTTTAAATGTATCATGTTTTTTGACAAAAATCTCATATCTGTCATCATCTCCTCACACACACAGGGTGGAAGCAGGAAAAACTCACAGGATGCAGGACGTACACGCCATTCACACTCACACGTGCCTGTTTTTGGACTGTGGGTGGAAGTGTGGAGAAAACCACACATGCAAGCTGCACACAGAAATGGAAGTGACCTAGATGTGACCCAGCAGTTGAGGTCTTTCTTGCTGTCAGGTGACAGTGCTATCCACCCATTGTCACACCACCGTCGGTCTTTATCAAGGCTAAATATTCCATATATTTCTTACATATAAGTAGGGCTGGGTGATAAACTGATTACAATATATATCACAGTATAACTTTATTTTGAAAAGAGGAAATTGTAATTGTGATATTGAACATAGTGATATACTGATATTTAACAATATGGAAAAAATGATCGTGATGACGTTTTTTTTCCATAGCAGGTCAGGAGCACAGTAAACAGTAGACGTGTCTCAACTTTCCCTGCTCTCTGCACCTGATGCTGAGGGTTTGTCTCGTCTCAGGAGCATGTGACTCCACAAGCTGATGCTCACCAACACCAAGTCCACTGTAGCTCAACCTGCCTGCTCCGAACTAGTTCAACTGGTAGCAACGGGTCGCGTCGAGGGTGACGGAGAGGATGAGCAGATGTGTGATGGTTGAGCAGATACGGGGGCTTGTTTTTCACATGCTGAACCCTTATCAGCTGCTGTGTCACCTGTCCTGAAGCTGGAAAGTGCACGAGCGTCCCTGACACATGTCAGATTAGGACCTTTGTTTGGCCTGGAGCTCAGCGTCATTGGAAATTTAGTAGGAGTAACGTTAGATGTATTGCATTAGTAGCAGAATTTCAGTGTGCACCTGTGTGTGTGTGTGTGTGTGTGTGTGTGTGTGTGTGTGTGTGTGTGTGTAGACAATGACATAATGAGCTGTTTATGTTTTGAAGAGCTGTCAGTCAGCTGGAAGGTGAAATGGTGCATCTTAATTTGATTGTCCCATCGTACCACCACCTCCACCTTTTGTATTTGCATGGATCTGCATTTATGTGTGTGTGTGTGTGTGTGTGTGTGTGTGTGTGTGTGTGTGTGTGTATGTGAAAAGTTCCTGTAACCAGAGACCATGTTTGTGTCTCACTGTAAAGCAGTCCTGACCTTCTGGTTCACTCTTTGCCCACATCAGGATGATTACATCTTAGCTAGGGTTACACACACAAGATCACGCACCTGTGAATATAAACACACACGACACACACACACACGGAGACAGATACCCACACTTATCAAAACACGTCTCTGGTGCGCTCACGCTGTCATGAGTCCTCTGGGGTGCTCCGTCTGCCTCCACCATTCTGTAACAAACATGCACACACACACTCAGATCAAGTGTCTCCTGATGCCATATCAGCTAATGACAAAGGCAGCCAAATGTCACAGTACGCCCATGGGAGTGGCTCCGCTGGCTGTCTGCGCAGCATAATGAGCTATCTTGTTGCCTTCACTCTGTTCTATACCTTCGCAGGGTCCCATCAGACATCTGTCGATGCTTTAATCCGACCTGAATGAAACCGTAGCGCACTCTGTTGGACCGTACCTAATCATGTCTCTGTAGAAGAATAAACTTTTCCTCTCATCTCTGTCTTGTTTCGTCTCTGTCCTCAGGGTCATCGCCGTCCCCTTAAGCAGATATTTAGGAGTGAAGGACCGAGTTCGGATTCGAGTGACCTCCATCCCAAAGCTGGAGGCCTTCTACAAACAGAACAGTCGGCAGCCGTCGCAAGTCAGTATCCCTGCTCTGCCTCACGTCTCAAACACATACATCCTGATCCCTTTTGAGTTCCCACCTTAGTTCAGTTAACCCATTAAAACTGCTTCTCAGGTTATTGACCTCCATTCACAGCAGAAACCTTTATGAGCAAGTGCTTTGGCATCAACTCTGGCATCATAGGTGACACGCAGCCTGCCATCTGTCACGTCTCTGTGCTTCATGAATTAGTAAAAGACATCAATACCAAACTTAGATATCCACACATATGTCTCACCATGAGCCTCCCACTGACTGTTCCTGTGGTTCTGGTAAAAGTCTGGTTCGTTGATAGAAAACGTGGAACCTTGTGCAGCTTTGCATGCCTTTCCAAGCTGATAATCATAGTAAATGCACAGATAGGTAGTAGCGCAGCGATTTGCATCTTTGCTGATTAGCGTGACTGGCGGTATTATTTTGATGAATTGCCTGGGAAGAAGGAACTGATGAAGAAAAAGGAAGTTCCCAGATAATGCCCTCTCATTCATGTCACACCACCGGCAATAGCGCAGTTATTACTACTGATGTAGAAGATAAAAATACCGTTGTCAAGCGAGATTAAAAAAAATTAAAAGATATTGCTTCTTGTCATTGCTCTCATTGTGAAGCTGTGAACAAGAATCATCATTTCACCCTTTTTTGAGATAACAAAGCAATGACTGTCTAAATGCAATTGTTCCTCAAACAGTGAACAGGTGCAGGCAGGTTGCAGAGAAGTTAAGGTTCACACGGAAATTCTCCACCCTTATGTTGGTTTCATATGGTGTTGCCTCACAGATATTCCTGTGCAGACAAGCTTTGCTCTGCACCTGTCAGATCAGGCATGACATGACTTGGCACACTCGGAGAAAATGTGCACCTCTGCGCACACTACTCTGCATCTGTGTGTGTGTACCTGTGCATGTGTGCATGCCTCCATTAAAACCCGTGTGCACTGACTTATTTGCAATTCAACAATTTCCACCTAACCTGAACGAGCAGCATTCATTTCTGTGTTTTGGGGGATTTTGCGCAACACGCTGCAAGCAAAATGCTGCACTGTCACCTATCGTGGCTTTCAGATTCTTTTCAGTGCCACAACCAATGTACATTCTCAGGAGCAGGAAAAGAGAAGCGGAAACATCAGAGGAACAGCAGTCATGTTACAGACCCATTAGAGGAGAAGAAATGTTGGATTAGACACATTCATCATTGTACTTGTCCTCAATTCTGACAGGTTAAATATGCAGCTTTGTTGGATCTGCACTTTCCTGTAATGAAGCATGAGTAACACAGCTGTCAGGAGCTCTTGGTTGATTATAGATTGCATGTGAAATATTACAGGGAATGAGAGAGCAGCCAGCAGCAGGCTGCATAAAACATCTTCATGTTGTGTTAACACTAAACCTGCCTGCCTCTGTGTGTGTGTGTGTGTGTGTGTGTGTGTGTGTGTGTGTGTGTGTGTGTGTGTGTGTGCACACCCAGAGTGAGGTGCTGAGCCTGGGGAAGCAGTGTGGACTGTCACAGAGGAAGATCCAGACCTGGTTCAGACACAGGAGGAACCAGGACCGACCCAGCAGTACCAAAAAGTTCTGCGAGGCCTCGTGAGTCTCCGCCGCGTGTCTCACACAAGCTGCGTGTCTCTTTGTTTCGTCTGCCTCCGGGTGAATGTTCAAGGGACAGTGCGCCTGTCTTGTCAGACCAAATGACAAAGTGACATGGTTTAGATTTGGCTGCCTCCACTAAGTACTACTTTACTGAGGGGAAAGATGAACACTTCAGAGAAACTAATAGACAGCAATGAGTCTTGTACACTCATGACAACCGGGGATTTCTTTATTTCTATTGTGCTGGATGTTGTGTCTATGTGCTTTAATTGGGCCTCATCATCGTCTTGCATTTTGATGCAAAATGTCTGATTGTAAAACAGAATGAGGTCATTACAGGCGAATGTAGAACTAAACTGTGAATTTAGTTGTGTGAAGTGCTGCTGTTCCACAAGCCTCTTTGACATCTCTTTTATTTGTCCCTGATGGTAATCAATGCACTCAGACTTATAATAACGTAGCCTCCAATGACGGTGTTTATCTTTATCTGTGCAGCTGGCGTTTTGTCTTCTACCTCATAGCGTTCACGGCAGGGCTCGGCTCTTTAATTGATGTAAGTCTCTTAGCCACTTTTTGTTTCTTTTTGAAAGCTAGGCAGGCCCTTCATCACAGATACAGTGTGTAGGAACAGCAATGTGATGATGTCATGATGCTAATACTCAGGCTTGTTGAAGGATTGTCGACCGACGTGAAGCTGACGGTTGTTTCCTCTTCCAGACGCCGTGGTTCTGGGACCTCAGAGAGTGTTGGAATGGTTATCCAGCGCAGGTGAGCAGGAAACCTGAGATGAAGGTCTGATTGCTCTAAACTGTCAAATGAATTCACAAGAAGGAAACTATTCAGCGTCAAACGCCTTCGTGTGCTCCTCTGTCATTCTAGAAACGCTTGAAAAAAAAACCTCTGTGATCCTAAATGACTGATGTCATCTTTGATATAGATGATATATGACAGAACCAAGTTCAACCTGTCTGAGAAAAACACTACCGAAATAGTCAGTAGGCATTAACTGACTCTTTTATTCCATTAAAAGTTTTGTAAAGACGTTTTCCTGGTTAATGATTGTGAGGGAAAAGTTTTGCCTTTGAGGGCTTTGACATATGACAACATCGCTTTGATGTTTTGTCACCACTTCCCGACAGTCTGTAATCTTGATAAATAAGTGACAGATTTATCAGCCGTGACAACAACTGATTCTTTATACACAACCCCAGTACAAATTTCATCTTTGTCTCCTTTTACAGCTGGGACACACGCTAGGCTTAAAATAAAGAATAGGGAGTAAAGATCACAATGGCTGGGAGGGAGCCAGCAAAACAATGTGCTGAGTCTGAAGGATCCAGAGGACAGAAGACTATTGGTTTTTGACAGTTTAGTGGAGACACTCCACCCAAAACTTTCATCTCCTTTCCTCTGCTTCCTTTACTCAACTTCCTTTACAGTTTGTCCCGACCGTGGAAAAAGCTCAAATCTGCACCGTGTGGCTGATAGTTAGGCCAGCAGGTCAACATTCCTGTGGCTTAGACGTCGCTTCCATGCAGGGTCACAACCTCAAGCAGAAAACACCGGAAAAAATGCCAAGCTCTCTGTATCTGTGGTTTGACTGATTGTAGCTCCTACGGCCGATAGTGAGCTTTGCTCTTTCCTTTTTCTGAGGCCTGAGGATTTATTTTTTTGGGGGGGGGGGGTAAATGCTCTAGTAAACTTCCTACCATTGTGACGGTGAAAGTGTGAGAGGTGCCGTTGATGTGAGATAGCTCAGCAATACTTCCTTTTAGATGGAGAAACTTCCTCGTGTTGAAAGCAGTTGGATGGTTTAGTTTACATGCATTACATGAGTTGGATGGATTAGCTCTGGAAACACAAGCTGCATTCCCATTTCTCTCACTTTAAGTGTCCCCCACGTGTTATGTGACCCCCCCCTGTGTTTTGTCTGGTGACACGGAAATATGAAAAAAGTGTTTCCATTGCACTTTCCATAAAACTTTTACATCAACAAGTCTGAAAAAACAAAAAAAATGTTGTTGTGGTATTTGAGATCAGGTGTTTCCATTACCAGTTTTGTATTGCAGTCTGTATGTTGTGCACATTGTAGGGATGATGGAAACACACTTGTCTGACCTCAATATAACACTTTCACCCTGTGAAGGCTCCCTCCAAAATGCCACAAATATTCAGATCTCTATCAGCACACAGATTGGCTGAAATACCATTCAGCTCCACTCCTATAGCTTGAGCACGGCTCCTTACAGTGTGTTTTGCAGAGGTCACACAGATAAGCAGGATGATGGAAATGTTTCTGTCGCAGCCACTGACTCTAAACTGACTTGTCCCCTTCCTCCCTCCCTTCCTTCCTTCCTCCCTCCCTTCTGTCCTCCCTTCCTTCCTTCCTTCTGTAGCCAGTGGCCGAGGCACATCACTGGTACTACATCTTGGAAATGGGCTTCTATCTGTCGCTGCTGCTGTGCGTCTCAGTGGATGTCAAGCGCAAAGTGAGTGTGTTGAACCACCGACTCACACACACACACACACATACACACACATGCAAACATAAATCCTCACTTTACATTTGCTCTCATTTCGTGCCTGTTCAAATGCACAAATGTTCAAAACCAGAAAGCTAAAGTGACGGTGCCATCCAAATGTTGTTTTCCTCTTGCGAGATTAGATCTAATACGGATTATGCACTGGATCATCTGGCATTACATCATTACTTGGTGTACTTTGCCTGTGCTCCAGTTGGAAAACTGAACGTTAGCAGTCTGAGGTTTGCACAAACGGTCAGATTCAGTCAGACTCTGGTGTGTTGCTGATATGTTTTATATGCAGTCAGTACTGCTCACAGAGTGAATTTCATGCGCTATAGAGGACAGAATCTGGTGTGTCCGCTGTTTTCTTTGAGCGTGTCCTCAGCTCTGTGAGGGGGAAAAAATCCTGAGGCGGTTTTGAGTGGTTCCTCAGACAGGCCAACAAGTTGATCAAAGCTCCAAACACAACAACAAATCACTGCAGACATCGTGCACATTTTGCTTATGAATTCACATTCCTCCGGTCAAGCTTGCAAGACGTGCGCCACCATTGTTTCCTAGCCTGTAACCATAACGTTTGATCTCTCGGGTCCTGACTTTTTGATGTTTGACATGTGGCAAATGTAACCCTTTTGTTCGGTAATTGGACTGGGCACCGTCACATTTTTCACCCTGGAACAACCTCAGCTCTTTTCCAATGAAGCCCTGTATCTCATCTTAAGTGACTGATGTGGTTTTTTTCTTTTCTTTGCATCTATTTTTTACTGAAGTTTAGCTGAAATTCCCTCTGGCCATGTCTTCACATCATCAGAGCCTAGTTTGAAGAGTTAGATTGGCATTTTCATTTTGTCATCAATTAATCTGTTGATTGGAATAGTCATTTGGTCCATTGGCAATCTCTTATTATATACAGACAGGTTTTTTTTTTAAAGTCACAGGTGTGGAAACTAAGACTAAGAACCTTTTCAGGGCATGTTTAAGTTTTTCATTCATCATTATGATTTAAACAGGACACACGAGTTGTGTGGTAACAGATGGCGCCGGTTTCTGCCTGGTCAGACATATTCCCCCTACAAAAAAAACTTCCAACATTCAGCCGAGACGATGCAAATGAACGGGCGGCAGCTGTAAATCTGACATCCCGAGCGTCCGACCCGGTCGGCGATCAAGGTCGCTGCTGCTGAGGTTTGGTGGTGTTACTGTGGTTCCTGCTCAGACTGTGTGGTCTCTGACTTCTCACGCCTGTTTTCCAGGATTTCAAGGAGCAGGTGATTCATCACATCGCCACCTTGTTCCTCATCGGTTTCTCCTACTGCGCCAACTTTGTGAGGGTTGGCACCATCGTGATGCTGCTGCATGACTCGTCAGATTTCCTGCTGGAGGTAAAACACCCACGCCCTCGGCTTTCACAGCTCAGCCGCGAAAGAGGAAGGGAGGGAATTCAGAAAGGTTCTGTCCACTCGTGAGCTGTAAAAGGCTTTAAAACACTACACAAAGGTCGAGGAAGGAACTTGAAAACAGCCATTGTGTATTTTACGCCTGAAATTTTCCTGCTCATAACTCTACCTGGTCTGAACTGAGCTGAGAGAGAGAGAGAGAGAGAGAGAGAGAGAGAGAGAGAGAGAGAGAGAGAGAGAAAAATCATTGTGGTGAATGGTTAAACTAGAAGCACCCTCTGTGGCAGTAAAATAATTACCTGCATGTCTGTCAGTGAGACAGAGGGTGCATTGTTGATGTTTTTCCCCCTCAGTGTAACGTTTCACCGATAGCATCAGTGTCACTGTCATCTCCGGGCTGAGGAAATATGCAGGGAGGGGTCACATGACATCAGGTGTGTCTGCATGACACAGCCGGGCACAGCCATGACAGGGACACGTGTCCCAGTTGAGCTGGGAACTTACGGTGCATTCCAGGCAACCCGTAACTCGTGTTTTTCTGACCTGTTTCCCACCTGTCAACTCGTTACAGATCCACGTACTCCCAGTTCTGTCAACTCTGGATCATCCTTTTAAAACACGTCCGGATGCTACATTAGAAAACATAGTACACTCATGGAGGGATGGCTCAATATATCTCAACAATCATTCATTCTGTGATAAAAGCACAACATTTAGTAGATGTGTTGGTGGATACATTTCTGACAAATTTAGATGCTGGGTCATTGCAAAATGGCCCTAGTGGCCATAGCTGTTGCATCTGTTCTGTTACGTTTTCTAAGTTATATTTGTGGTGCTGAAAACATGAAATAGCAGCCTTCCAGCCCAGTAGCCAATGTATTCAGTAATGCGTGCACCACGTTTTGTCCTTTTATCACAAAGTGAACAATAATTTAGGTATGCAATCAGCAGCCACCTTTAGCGATTGAAATGAAAAAGAAGCATATGTTTCTCCATGTTTGTCTACATCTTGCTGCCAGAATGCCTTGTGCTCAGACAGTTTGGCGTAACCGGACTACAACACTACAAAGTCGGGACTTGAAGTCGTGAATTACGGGATGAAAAGCCTGCCTTGAATGTAGCAGTGGTGCAGGCTGTGTGTGGGAGAGTTGGTTTGGTACATTGCATACTGGTAACTTAATCGTTGCTGATTATTCAGTGTAATTTGTTCTGTGGAGTCTGTTGTGGACTTCACTGACTGAGATTATAGATCTCTGTCCTGCCACCCATGTTGGAGGAGCTCACTTAAAGCTCAAGCTCAAATTCTTAATGTCCCTCCAATTTTCAACTTAAACTTGTCTTCAACTTGTTTTTTTACTTTAAAACTGGACAGTGACTGACTGACCGAGTGAACTTGCTGCAGATGATATGAAAATGTTTTCAAAGCAACAACAACATCAGTTGGAATGGCAATAGTTGACCAGGTGACAAGATGGTGGATGACTGGTTAGCTCTTTCGCCTCACAGTAACAGTGTTTCAGTGTTCTAAATGTTCATTGTTGTGAAAGATTTCTGACCAATGAGAGAACAGCTGGTGACGACACAAAAGAAAACTGCAACAATTGTATCGCTTTCGCCCCTTGATTTGAAACAAAGCAAATGGGCTGCAGGTCTGAATACAGCCTTAATGAGTGACAGTGAACTGTGTGTGTGTGTTTGTGTTTGTGTGTGTCTGTGTCTGTGTGTGTGTGTCTGTGTATGTGTGTGTGTGTGTGTGGACTGATGACCTGTCCATGCTGTATTTAAAGCCCTCGCCCTATGTGCGCTGGAGATAAGTTCAAGCAGATCCCTGCGACATTGTTGAGCCTCACAGCGGGGAAGATAATGGATGGAGTAATGGCAGTGGTTGAGTCTGATAATCACTGAAAAACACAGAAGTGTGACGAGGGTGTGATTTGTGCTTGGATACAACTGAAACAAGCACACTTCCCTCGAATAGCTTCTGACTGAAGATGATATGATGTGGCACATTTCACTTTTAACTAATTGAGGAAATGGGGTCGGGGTGTGTGATTCATGCTTCACACTGGAACCATTTCAACTTCAGCTTTTTCTCCTGTTCATATGTAGACATTGTCTCAGTGAAAACCTCAGAACTATGTAAGGCATGTTTTTTATTTCATTTTTTTGCAGTCACTGACAACAGGCCTTGTTTTTCCCTCCCTCGCAGTCTGCCAAGATGTTCCACTACGCGGGCTGGAGGAGGACCTGCGACTCGCTGTTTGTCGTCTTCGCTCTGGTGTTCCTGGTCACCAGGCTGGTGGTGTTTCCTTTCAGGTAAAACACGAGGTTTCCCTTGAGCGCTCATCTAAAACCGTGCTATCAGTTTAATAACTGAAATAAACACAAAATCTGATACGCCTGGTTTAAAAGAGTCCCAGCAGGAAGAAATGACACACTGACACTACGAGGACAGTGTATTTCTTTCTTTAGCGTGTGGCATTGTTGACGCACCCGACTGCATCCATGTAGACTCGTATTTCCTTGTGCACCTTTGCCCCTTTCTCCCCCTCCTCCTCCTCCCTCCTCCCCCTCCTCCTCCCCCCTCCCACCCCCGCCATCAGCTAAACAGCACCACTTCCTTATCTGAGAGCAGGTTTACAGAGCCTGGCAAAGGCTGATTTTCTTCTTTCTGTTGAGAAACATTTATCAGTGGTTTGGAAACACTCGTATCACTGAGTAAACTGGCAACTCTTGACTAAGTGGCACATTTTATGGATATTTCATATTATATTCAGTGCATAACACTTCATGGCAACTGATAAAGTGTGGTTAATACAGACTTATTCAAACTGAAATTATCGCCAGGACGTTTTGGTAAAACTAATTATTTGGATTCATCCTGAGCTGATTATACCCTGTGGACACTGCAACAGAAATGAGTTTTCCTGAAATTTGTCATTAACGTATTACAGAACTAGCTATTTTCAGTTTTTTTTAACCATTACGCATACGTAATTTGTTCTTTAAACAATTTCAATATTTTCTTCACCCTGACGCATTGCAGTTGTTTTAACTCTGCACTTCTCTAATGCAGTTTGTTTCCAAATCTTTGGTGTTTCTTTATTGTCTTACATTATTTAGAAATCAGATCAAAATGACAAATTTAATGATTCCAGCTCTTCAGAATCTGAAGAAGAAGAAGAAGAATTAACTGTGTCCCACTGTTTGTCTTTCAGAGTGCTCCACCTGACCCTGGTGGTTTCCAACGAATTCTTCAAGCCCTTCTTAGGTTATTATTTCTTCAACATACTGCTTGTAGTGCTGCAGTTCCTGCACATCTTCTGGGCGTATCTCATCCTGCGCATGGTCTACAAGTTTGTCTTCCTGGGAAAGGTGAGAAAGAGTGAACAGAGAAGGACAATGAATGCGGTCACAGCAGCGCATAAAACTGTTTTATTGAACTGTCCTCCGACTTTGCAGGTGGAGCGTGATGAGCGCAGCGACGAGGAGAGCGAGGTCGATGAAGAGGAGGAAGAAGAGGAGCCTGAGGAAGAAGGGGACGATTGCAGCTGGGAGCAAAGAAAGGGGGCGATCAACTCCAAACTGGCATCGCTGGCCAACAACTGCGTCCTGAACAACCTGACCCACCAGAGGAGTATAAACAGCAGACTGCCTAAGGCCAGGTAGTGGAGTCGCCCCCCCCCCCCCCCCATTAACATCTGCTATGCTTCACCAATGCCCCCCCCCCCCCCTGCACATTAGAGATTTCTAATTTCTGACATATGAAACATACATGTGGCTTCTGTGCATCCGCCACGGTCCATTGATGATTTCACATCAGGGTAAGTCTGCACACACTGCTTCCCTTAGACAAAACTAGAGCTGAGTGGCACAGATGATTGTAGATCTGCAGTTAGGAAGAATTGACATAGTTACTGTCACCCATTGTCACCCACTGCGCACTGTAAAAGTATAGAAATGAGGAGGAAAAGTTCCTTTACAACAAATCGCGTGTTGTTGTAGATTTTGTATTAATTCTGGGTTTTACATGGAATTACAAGAAGTCGTTTGTAAATACATAAGGGTACAAGTACCTTGGCTGTGTTATGAAGCATTTATCCTTTCTTTGGACTACAAGAAAAATGTATAAAAATTGTTTTTGTACAAAATCAAGTTGCTCTAATATGTGATATAAGATGTTTTAAACAGAGCAAACTAAAGCTAGAGTTTAATAGTTATTCACTCCACAGCTTTGTATCCATATACACGCTATGGTTCACTATACATAGATGATCAAAAACAATGAATATTGAAGAATTGTTGATAAACTACTTTGTATATCTATTTTTAATGCACCATCTACTCTGTACATGTAATTTTTATGTTGTAAACAATATAAAAGGATACTGTAGGAGTCCTTTTAGGGAAGGTGAAGTTTTATTTTTCTGACTTCGTCCATTATGTACAGAAATCACCTCTGAGAAAGGAAATGGCGCCCTCTGGTGCAGACAATGCCTTCACAGAAATTTCCTGCTAAAAAATATGTAACTTAAAGCGAGTGAATGAGTGTTTGTGTGTTTCTTTTTCTACTCTGAATATTAATGCAACAGGCAGCATGATTTCTCAACGAGGTTTTTGTCAGCGTTTGCTCCACTGGACGGAAGTTTTGTGCCTTGGCTGCTGTTGTTTGTTTGGTTTTTGTTTTGTTTTGTTTTGTTTTTACACATTATTCTGTGACGAGCACTTGACATTAAGCTGTGTGTGTAGTTGTAGCATCGCCTTACCTGGACAAACATGTGGGCCAGGCCTTATAGTGCCTGGCTCCACTGTCTTGTTTGTAAAGTTGAAGGGGCTGATAGTGCCTAGGTGAGCCATGAGGAGTATGCACAATGATTGGCATTCGTGAAATGTGAGGTATTTCAAATAGCGTGTTTGTTTGCAGAGGTCAAGTGCTTTATGGCTCCGACAAACTAAAGTCTCACTGATATTAAAATGTTTAATAGATGTTTAAAACAAACCCTTTTTGATATGAGATTGTGCTCTATTAGGAACAAGGGGGATTTTATCTGTACTTTAACACAGTGGGGAAACTGTGGAAAAGACCTGGTAACAATCTTCAAAAGTTAATTCACTTTTGATGTGGTTCCTGTGAGTACATCTACTGCATCTGACATGATTTTTACATCTAAAAACCCGTTTGATAGGAGCAGGGTTGATGAGGGGCTTCATTACACTAGAGATATAAGTAATAGAGCGTTTAAAGGGCTGATCCACTGAGTAGTGCACCTGTGTCCCCTACTAGACTACTGTTTGTTTGTTTTTTTACCATAAATGGATAAACAAAAACTATGTTTTTATGAAAGTAACACTTGACTGTTCTCTTATGAGTGCTCTCAGATTCTTTGCCGACTGTGTGGCAGGTTGCAAAGTCAAAATAAATGCTGTCTGATTTCAAAAAGATGAATTTATTTAGTCCAGTTTTTCATGTTCCTTTGGTCACATCACACACCATCATGTGAGCATTCTTACAGTGACACACCCTCTCAGAGGCACGGGACAGGGTATGGCATCATCCACCTCCAGGCACGTGTCGATGTACGGGTCCGTCAGCACCATGCTGGGCAGTGCTTTGTTGCCCCTCCACTCACCGAGCAGGTAAATCTGACCCCTGACGGTGGTGCAGCCACAGAAGAACTTCCCGTCCAGGCATTCCTCCTCCAGTATGGTCCACTCATCTGTCTCCACGTCAAATCTCAAAGCTATGCCTCCGAACAGGTAGAGGGCCCCGTTCAGCTCTGTGGCTACTAGGTCGTATCTGTGAGAGGGTTAGAAAATGTGGCTTGAATTCACTAAATATGATTTCAAAGTTTAACTGTCCCTGGCTCAGTTACTAACTTGTTGAGTCAATTCTGATTCAGAAAACTGTACAATGCATAAATTAAAGTTATAAAGGGTGCGGTAGAAATGATCTGTACATTTCAGAGTTAAGCAGTGCATGAGAAATAATAGATGAAATAGAAATTTTGCCTGAGAAGTACCAAAGTCTGTTTATGTCCTGAATAACTGTAATTGATTAAGGGATGAAACATTTACTTGACCGACATGAGATTGTGGCATATTTCACAGATTAAAATGTCAGGTTGATCATTGCAGAAAGTCAATGTTGCACTGAAAATGATCTTACCGTGGAAATGGAGAGAAGGAGACAACATCCCACTGATCCTCCTTGGCCATATACCTCTGGACTCCTCCATACGCCTCTCCGTTTTCATCCAGGCCACAGGCCACATAGATGGATGACCCTAACACAGCAGCAGCTGCTCTCTCAACAGCTGTAACCATGGGGCTGACTTCCTGCCAACCCTCCTCGGACCCCAGGACAAGTCTCTCCACGTTCTCCACCAGCCCTTCATCCATGCTGCCGCCCAGGACGTACAGCACGGAGTCGAGTCCTACAGAGCAGTGGCTGTGCCTGGACTTCTGGAGGGCCGGCCCGTCCAGCCAGCGCTGGTTGCCACATTCGTAGATCCGAACCCAGTCCACACTGAACCACAGCACGTCCCTGAAGTAGCCACCTGTCACCACCACACTGTCTCCTACATCACGACAGAATCAGAAAATTAAGACAATGTAATGCATTCAATCAAATGTAATATCCACGGTACATTTATTTGTTAATTTTCTGTTTAACAAGGGTAGCCTACAATCGGCAGACTACAATTGGTTTTAACTTGTATGTTTTTGGATTGTGAAAACAAATCAGGGTGTAAAGAGTTCAACACAGAAAGGAAGCACATTACTTGGACCAGATCCTTCTATAAGGCAGCACAACCAGGTCTCCCATTTTTCTGTTATTTGTTACATTGCATTTATTTTAAGGATTAAAGAAGGAACAAATACAGATTTAGGCCTTAACACCTCATCAGTAACATAATTTTCATCATCTGCATCATGACATCACTGATGTCAATAATAATAGTAATAATAAACAGTAAAAATATAAAACTGGATAGAGAAATTGATTCAGTGATTCATCTGTTACCTACTGCAGCTACAGAGAACTGTGTGAGGTTCTTCCTCTGCAGAGGTGCACAGCTCTGCCACCTCCCACTGAGAGGGTGGAACTGGTAGAGTGCCTGCTGCTCCCGATCGTGAGGCCCACCCAGGACAAAGAGGGTCTCCCTGGCTCTGGTCCTCGTCATTGACCTGCCCAGGGACCAAGTCTGTGGGAAATGCTCATTCAGCTTGCAGATGAGCTTGGCTCTCGGGTCAGAGGTTTTCATTCTTGTCAAAAGATCAGTGAGAAACGGTAAAGACAGAGACTCAGGCCTCACAAGTTCAATGAGCTCCAGAAAATGCTCTTCTCGTTTGGGGTCAAAGGAAACCCAACGCAGGATGGCCTCCAAGGCTAGATCATCTCTATGGATGGTCAGGTCGTCACTGGCGAGAAGGTCTGCTATGGTCTCCTTTGACAAGGAGAGGAAGTCCTCTTCAGGGACAATCGCAGAGAAGTGTGTTAGCGCCACCTGCCGAGCTGCCTCATAGAGCTGAATGCAGCCCAGCCACCAGGCGTAGGCCATCATCCCCAGACAGTTACTGAGATGCAGCTCACGTTCCAGGAACTTGCAGCACAGCAGCCTGGCTCGCTCCAGTTGTAAAAAGTCTGCGGTCTCCAGGATACCCAGAACATTGTCTTGGTCCAAAGCTAGTTTGGAAGTCTCGCAATAATCCATTAAAACCCTGAATCGCTGCAGGCCCACACCTTTGATCTCAACTTTCCTTTTGGTGCTCTCGATGCCACAGCCAAAGAACAGAGCCCTGAAGTATGGGCTCTGCCTGGCCAGTCGCTGACGGTTGACGTAAAAGCTCTCTCCCTCTACTCGTATTGTAGCATCCGGGACTGTGGGAAGGTCTTCAGCATGCAAAGCAGACTCATTCTCCTCAAGCTTGTTTGTCCTCTCGTAGAAAACTGTCGATTCACAGCTTTGAGGTTTAAGTTCAGCGTCCGGTCTCCAGGCCATTTCACCAGAAACAGCCACACACACTGTCTTCTGTATAGTGTATATCTCTGTGGTGTACAACACACCAGCTGGTGGTATTAATAGATTTACCCCCCTGACCGCATGCCGGCACCGAAAAGGAGGTCAAGTTTGAAAACATGACACTAATTATAACACATGGACAACAGTGACTCATGATCATTGCCATCTATTTCTAATTATATGATCCAAAACATCCATTATCTTTGTGCTTTGTGCCCAATGGTGGTCTGCATATACATTACATGTATGTATTTTTCTCTTTTTAAAACTCACTTTAATGTGAATTATTCAATAATTGTTTTGTATTGTTTGAGATTTGACTGTAATACAGAATAAACAACAAATAGCGATATTAGCGATAGAATGACGTCACTACCAGGCGCACAGCGATTTGATGATGAGACCAACGTCACTGAGGTCGCAGGATCACTTCCGTGTCACGCAGCCAAGATGGCGGTGAGTTCGTATGGTTTTTCCCTCTCATTGACGTATTTTTCCTTATTTTGCTGCTCAGTGTATCCTCGTATACGTATTATAATCAGCCACTCATTCATTGCCGCATGCGCTGTGATGTAGAATAACGAAGGACAAGTGTAAAATGGCGTTTATGCACATGTATCTGGTAAATGTGGCTAACCGTGCAGAGCTAATGTCGGAGTTCGGTTAGTGTTAGTGTGCTGCAAACTCACATGTGACCGAGGGTACGAACGTTGTTCCTTTACTGTGCGCAGGATAAAGAGAAGAAGAAGAAGGAGAGCATCTTCGACCTGTCCAAGTACATCGACAAAGCGATTCGTGTCAAGTTTCAAGGAGGACGAGAAGGTAGGTGGTTAAATCCCGGCAAACTGATGCCATTCCAATTAGATACATGGATGGAGAGGCTGAGAGACTGACTGATAGAAACTAAACTCAAGCCTTGATGCATTTTCCTTCATGATCTAGGGTGCACCATAAATAGGAAAATACACACACACACACACACACACCTGGGCTCAACAAAGTTTCTGTTTACCTGTCTCTTCTCTACAAGGGTTGATAAGGAGGCAGGTGACACTGGACACAGCAAGTGTGGGGCATATAGAGAGGACTAAAGTCTAATGAACACATAGCAACCCATACAGGCTCGACTTTACATCTGCATAGTGTAGTTTTTTTTTAACAATACTCTCACAATTGTCGCTGCCTCTCTCATAATGTGTTTTGGCCACTGTGCGTAAAGTGACGTAAACGATTGTTTGCCTCCTCTTCAGCCAGCGGAGTCCTGAAAGGATTTGATCCCCTGTTGAACCTGGTGCTGGATGGGACTATCGAGTACATGCGCGGTAAGTTCAATAGATGGACAGATGGATACTTCATTTGTCATCGCATCACAAAGCGTTGCTTCAAACTGCGTCCCCAGTTAATTCCTGTGCTCCTTCAGCCTGAAGCCAGCTGAAAGCTTTACCCATCTAGTCATCTTGCTGAGAATCAGCTCATAATATGTTCAGATGATGTTATTACTGCAGCAAGAACAGCAGTATAGCACCATTGGACACTAATTCTGTAACTATTTTAACCTGTTTGGACCTGCAACATTGTCTATAAACATCAAAATGATGGTATTTGGTATATATTTATAACATATTTGTTATAAATATGTATATATTTCTTGAAATGTTATGCTATTGCAAGAAATATAATATCCCTTACTTGAGGACCAGAGGTTGTGAAATGTGTAATATTTATGTACCTTTCATGAGTGCCAATAAGATTTTTATAACAAGGTGTGAATGTTATTTATCATCACCTCATTCAAGTCATTATATTTCTGAAACGCGCTCTCTGTTGTGCTCCTGGTGTGTGCAGATCCAGACGACCAGCTGAAGCTGACAGAGGACACCAGGCAGCTGGGACTGGTGGTCTGCAGAGGAACCTCCGTGGTGCTCATCTGTCCTCAGGACGGCATGGAGGCCATCCCCAACCCCTTCATACAGCAGCAGGATGGCTAACTGCTGAGCTGCACTCACAAAATGTACATGCACATGTTTTGAATATTTTATAGGTTTTTTTTTTCTGTTTTTAGTTTTGTACGAACTTTAGAATAATGCTTAAAACAAAGCAGATTTCTGTTCATAATCACCATAAGTTCATCAGCAAAAGGACACTTGAAAGTACTTAACTTTTTCTTTCCGTTTGTGATTTGTGAATTTACTGAGGTTTGAGTTGTCAGGATCACTTCTTTGGAAAGTGTTAACCGTTTTTGTACAAGTCTGTAAGTCGATTTGCTATTTTTTTTTTTAAAGAAAATAAAATGAAAATATATCTGGAGTGTTAATTTTGTCTGTATCTTTTCAAGATACAGAACATCTGAGAACCCTAAAAGCTCCAGCAATCACATAAACTGCTGCATATTGGTATTTTCCAGCTATTTCTACTCAGACTTTTCCTGTACAGATGACACCATAAGGGTGATGGTTTGTACAGTCACTGTCACTTTTGTCCATGGCACTGCCTCTTTTAGACTTAATTTGGACATGAAAAAAGATGTCTGGTTAAATAAAGGGTGATATCTGAAGTTTGCTATAAATCAGGAGTCAGGAGATGAGGTTATAAATGCAACCAGGTTACACAACCTAATGGATATACGTTTACATACTGTGGACAAATTGTGGGATCAGACCAAATTTCCTTCTTCACACGCCAGTATTTATTTTAGATCTTGGTCTTTGAAAGTGTTTAAAAGAATAAAGGGAGTGTATGTTTTGTGTGTGAAGATGAGCCACTGAAGCCCATCTGCACACAGACAAGGAGACTTTTGTGATGAGACCTCTGTTGAGACAGATGTGAAGCAGGGTGGAGGGAGGGTGTTGTAAGTACGCTGGTTTACCTTTGTTAGGATTGTTCCTTCAGGGCGTTGGGGTTGGGTGGTGACAGAGGATCTCTGTCTAAAAAAATATCTAGTAAATGGATCCAGTTGTATGACAAATGCAAGGAGGAGACTCACTCCTACAAAAATTATACAGATCAGTGACATTCCCTCCATATATTTCTATATGCGTACTGTATGAAGTGTATTCATTATTATGGCAGTATTGTGGGCTCCTTAAGGTGGAGTTATATATAATACCACGTCTCACTTCTCCTTAAAGCTGAATATAAGAGGTTCCCAAAATCACCTTGACTGGTTATAGAGGCTGTAACCCAGGTGAAGGGACCCACCATGGTGTGCCAGGTGTTGTGAGTCCAGGTGGTGGAGCCACAAACATAAAAAAAAACAACAGGCAGAATTCCAGGAGACTTGGCCCCTCCTCTGCTGCTCAGTCACTGTGTTAATGGAGCACACACAAGGGAACAGTACAGCGGAGGGACAGCCCAGTATTACACCGTTTGTTTGTCTCGGACTCTCTGGAATTACCTTTCTCTGCGGCCCGCTCGCTTGCCTGGAGATTATGGGAGCTTTGAGGTGACAGGAGAAACACCTGTCCACACCTGGGGTGTAACCACAGAGATTAGGAGCAATGGGGTCGCCCTGGGATTTGTGAGGCTGGGCAGATTTCCCAAAGCAAACTGCACAGGTGAGTTACCTGCGGCACGCCCCCCCGGGCAGCTGGAACAAAAAGCTGGACGTCTCGGTCCTCCGTCCTGCACCGATGTTACCTGTCCTGCCGTGCTCCGAGACCTGCGGGACATCGTGAATGTCAGTGTTCACAGGAGAGAGAGGTGAGTGGGTTTGCTTCAGGACATAAAGCCTGTATTGTTCAGAGCTGCACACCCGGGATGCAGCCCTCCTGCTGCTGCTGCTGCTGTGTGTGGAGAAATATCTGCTCTCTGTGAAAGCCAGAAAGGTTCACCTGCTCTTAGAGTTTAACTCCTAACAGGCTCCCACAACTTTCTTAAATGCATGATTTCAGTCAGCTCAGCTCTCCATAACAGAATAACTGCTTCAAATCATCATATAGCCCCATTATTGTTATTATGACAAAAGTGTCTGTTATTGTCATTGTTCTTACTAGTTTACTCACAGTTTGGTAAATGCATTTGTATTATTACCAGGGTGTTGGTTCCTTCTGTACATTGTCTTGCATACTTGATGGAGTTACTTCGGGAGACTATCTCCAGCAAGTATAGGGCAAAGAAAAGCTGTACACCTTTCATGCAACTTGCATTTTTTGTTGTGAGCCAATTCATGAGCCTATTCATCTTGTCCCTTACTTAAATGGGATCTTATAATACCGTATAAATTATATCTAAAACCTGTATCATTTTATACATTTCCACCAGGTTTGGATCATTTGGTCGGTTGGGCCTCATGATACTGGTCGGAGTGGTGGAATGTGAGTTGTGAGGTCAGTGCTGTGAATCCAACATGGAGGTGAGGAAGGATGTGGGAGGAGGAGGAGGAGGAGGAGGAGGAGGAGGGTCGTGGTCTTCCACAGGAGCATCCCCTGCTCCCACCAGCTCTGGCTGGTACAGGAGCACCGTCTCAGCCTTCGTCCTCTTTCTCCTCGTCATCGGGGTGGCCACAGGTCTGCTCATTGGTGAGTCTGCAGACAGTGTTGAAGCTCCTTCAAACACAGAATATGAAGTCAGTTCCTCTGTGAAAATGTCTTTAAGAATGAGACATTATCTCCTCCGGGGTTGCAGCATACCTGGTGCAGGAGAAGCATTATTTCATGGAGACCGTGGAGCTGAAAGGCCTCAAGTATAGTCCTGCTCTGCAGGATGAGAACTCTGCTTTCTCCATAGTGCTGTCGTCGGTTTTAAACTCAAAGGTCAGCCCAGACTCTCGCCACATTCAAAGCCCTGCACATCCATCAAAAGACGTCCTAACCTGTTCACTTTCACCGTCTGACAGATTGAAAACGTCTTCACTGCCTCATCGATATCGCATCACTATGTTGAGTCCAGTATCGTTGCCTATGGGTGAGTGGAAGCTGATCCGAGGTGCAGCGTTTTAATCCTAGCAGCACATCATTAGTGTCATCTCTTTGGTCTCCCCAGTAACATCAATGGTGACGTGATGGCGACGTTCAGGCTGGTCTTCAGGGTGGCCAAGGTGCAGCAGTATTCAGACCGCTTTGTTCAGGACTTGCTGAGAACAGGACTCGGCTCAACCATGCACGGGAATCCACTCCAGGTGCCAGAGTTTGGAGAGATCAACGCTATCATCTTACTGGGTAGTGAAACCGTATTGTCATCAGTGGACTGCCTCTGTAGCTCTACAAGTGGATGTGTGTAGTAGCAGTGATAAAAATAGGCTGTAGATGTGCAATAGATTTCCTCCAAATCCAGTTGAACTCAATTTTATTTAAAGCTCCGACCCATTACAATACAATGTCAATTTCAAGACACTTTCCATGCTGAGCTTACATGCACCAAACTGTCTATTTTAAAGAAAGTCCTCACTGGTTTCTCTTTTCTCCCTCTCTCCTTGTTCCTAGGAGCCAGTGGGAAGTCATTTTATGTCATTGGAGACGAGATGATAGGTGAGAGTTTGTGTATGGCCTTCACATAATTATTCAGGATACATTTCATCGTCTAAGAAGATTGTGTTTCAATCCTCAGCCTTGATTTTGTGACTTATTTATTACATGTGCTAAAGGGGCTTTTGTGTAACCTCACACTTTCTGAGGTTTTTAAAAGATAGGATGTCATTTCCTATGACAAACACTTCCACAGCTTTGGCCTATGTAAGTGTTTTTCTTGTCTTCCTCTTTGCTGAGTTGTTGGTTAAAGAAGAAGGGGGACAATGACAACAAAAGCAACTGGTAATAAATAAAAGTATCATGACAGTATCAGGATGAGGATATAGTTCAGGGAGGTTTCAGCCCTTCTTACATGATTGTAAGGATGTTGCAAAATGGGCTTGGGATTACTTTTTAAACCACCTTGCTTTTCTCTTGTTTGGCCCCCGCAGCCAAGTGTCCTGAAAACACCTTCACTTGTGACAACGGTGAATGTATCACTAAAATCAACCCAGAGTGTGACTTCATTCCTGACTGTGCAGATGGATCTGATGAAGCTCGTTGTGGTAAAGATGAGCCCATGAACTTATTATCACTTGTCATTAATATAAACGTGCCTGTCCAGGAAACGTCCAGAGGAGTCATGCTGTAACAGTAAATTACCTGAAATGAGAATAACTAGCACGTTCTCATTTTCCTCCTTGCCACATTGCTCCCCTCCAGCCTGTGGGACCCGTCCTGCCATGGGGAGCCGGGTGGTGGGTGGGGAGGACGCCCGGGAAGGAGAGCTGCCCTGGCAGGTCAGTCTGAGGCTCCACGGACGTCACTCCTGCGGAGCCTCCATCATCAGCGAGCGCTGGCTGGTCAGCGCTGCTCACTGCTTCGAGAGGTAGGTGGACATCTCATTAACAAACCTACCAGACAACACAAACGAAAATCATTCACATGTGAGGCTTTTTAAAAGGTTTTACTGGCAGAACAACACAATTATATGTCTTTCTAGGCAGCCTATGGTCATATCCATAAAAAGTCCATTATATTATGTATTTTTCCATGATCTGAGATCGCTCAAGTGCCACTATAGCAAGTGCATCACACAGGAATATTGTCTGTATTTGAATGGTGTTTGCAGTTGATATTTGGGAGGTGCTAAACAACATTATTCACAGAAGGGAAGGATACATTGTAGAATAAATTCATATATGGAAAGTGTTGGTTAAATGGAAACTTAAATAGACTTGTTCACATGGAATCACAAGGAGGAAGTACATGGGCTGTAAAGATAAAAATGTGTGTCTGTATGCCCATACATATTCATACATACTCCATGTATACATACTGATGAAAAAGAAAGCTGTCAAGTCACATATTTTTAAAAGTGTTTTCCTCTCTTTCTCTTATTTTCACAGGGACATTGATCCCCGAGAGTGGACAGCCCTGGTTGGGGCAACGCTGGTGAGCGGTGCAGAGTCAGAGTCTAAAACCATCAACATCAAGTCACTGGTTGTGTCTCCGCACTACAACCCCATGACGACGGACAACGATGTTGCCGTGCTGGAGCTGGAGACGCCCATCAGCTTCAGCGCCTACATCCAGCCGGTCTGCCTGCCCTCCCCGTCCCATGTGTTCGCTCCCGGCCACAACTGCATAGTGTCAGGCTGGGGAGCACTAAACCAGTTTAACTGTGAGTCCTCACACAGAAATAACACGTAGTAGTAGTAACTTCCTGTTAGTAACAACTAACAAGAAGTAACAACTGCTCAGGAAAGAGGTGCACTCTGCTCATGGAGTTCAAACTTTTGATGAGTTTTGTTATTTTTAGGTTTGGATCAATCACTGTTCAATGACCTCAGAGCTACTCTTTGGTCACTATGCTGCCGTAACCATAGCAACCTTGATTAGAGGGTTCCACACAGGTGGTAACCCCCGCTATCACCATGGCAACCTTGATTAGTCATTCTAAACAGCTGGTGGTGTAGTAGAGGAGTTAGTAATCGTAATAGTAGTAGTATTAGTCAGGCTTTAGGCTTTAGGCTTTAGTAGTAGTATTAGTCAGGCTTTTTATAACTTGGTAGCACAGCACTGAATCGCTCTCAAAATTCTCAAGCTGTTTGTTATTATTATGACGTCAGTGGAGTCACAACAGTTTGGTTTCTCAGCTAACAAAAAGTCCCCGGTCACAGCCCTATCTAATATCTTATCCTGTTATGATACAATACAGAGTGTCAGCTTCAGGTCTCCCTGCTCCTCTGCCTCTCAGATGCGGTGCCCCCCACGCTGCAGAAGGCGGTGGTGAAAGTCATCGACTCCAAGGTGTGCAATAAATCGTCCGTGTACAGAGGAGCCGTAACGCACAACATGATGTGTGCTGGGTTCCTGCAGGGCAAGGTCGACTCGTGTCAGGTCAGTGCTCCCTCTCAAAATGGCGGCTACAATAGCGTATGCTATCGACTTACCTGCTCTTGCCATACTTTTTTGTCTCCCGAACAAATAGGTAGGCTCAAAATTGTATGAGAACGCTGGGCCCACCCTAAAAATAGAAGCCTTTGGGCTATTTCTGTTATATTCATCTCAGCATAACAGGTTAATATTACAGTAAGAAATGAGATTCCTTTCCAGTGACGCCTAGTAGTTTACATTTCAACTCACATGGACACAATCCATATTCTAATAAAAGATCATAAACAATAATAATCATAGAAATAAATACCCTCACAATAAAATACATTTAAACCAGAATTAGGAAATTGTTATTGGTATGAAGATATATAGTCACTTAAATGCATATATTAATGAGGCTAGATAAACTAAAACACAAAACTAGAATCTATCCTTAGGATTTAGTTAAAAGTCAGCCTATAAACGTGTGTCTTGAGTTTGCTTTTAAAAACATCCAGGACATTGGAGAGATTTGCTGAAGAAGCTGTGTGGGACCAGAGTACCAGAGCTGTGTTTTCTCTGCAGGGCGACTCTGGAGGACCTCTGGTTTGTGAGGGGGCTCCAGGGAGGTTCTTCCTGGCTGGGGTCGTGAGCTGGGGCGTAGGCTGCGCCCAGATCAACAGACCCGGAGTCTATTCCCGAGTCACCAGACTGCGTAGCTGGATCCTGAGCCAGACAGATTCCAGCATCGTCCATAATTACTCTCAGTCCGTCCCCACCGTGCCACCCACTGTGACGGGAGAAGGCCTGGGCGATCCTCTGGTGCCCAGCGCCCTGGCTATGGACGTGTGGTCTGCACCTGCCCTGCCTGGTAGGATCTCACTGAGTCACAGGTCTCAAACTCATTCATCTCCTCCTCACTGGCTGAAGGCTCATCCTGTACCACCCTGTCCATCCAGTTCTAAACTGCAGCGGAAACTTCCAGTGCAGCACCACCTCCTGCATTGACAAGGTCAACCCGGAATGTGATGGGGTCCCAGACTGTCCCAACCAGGCCGACGAATCCAACTGTGGTAAGGGAGTGTCTGTGTGTGTGTGTGTGGGTGAGTTGGGGTGGATGTGTGTGTGCACAGAGGTACTCAAATAAAAGTACCTCTACTAACATAAGAGTAACTTTGAGATTGGCATCCCCTTGTTCATTACTCAAACCCTGTTAAAAAGGTATCAAACATCTTCTATTTTTTTTTAGGTAAACCTTTAGTAATTTAAGTGCTGACAAAATAAATTATGTAGACACATAATAATGTACCAATCAAAGCTCGTTAGTTAGAGATGTTCTGACTTTGTCACTCACTCAGGGATGTTCAAGATTCTTTTGAAAGCTGTATCATTCATTGATGTCAGGCTATGTTTGAATGCCAACACAACTCCAGACATGTCAAATAAACCACAACTATGCCTAGATTTACAATCCTTCAGTACAATTCTTCCAAAATACACATTGTAATGTAAAATTACAGTTTTGAATCACTTTAAAAAGTACTATTAAACAAAAAAAAACACTGAATTATAGTAAAGTGGATAAATGTAATTTATTACTTTTCACTTCTGTGTGTCTGTGTGTGTGGTTACGTACAGGGCATAAAGACAAGCTTCTAATGTGTGTTTTCCCCTCAGATTGTGGCTTACGTCCGGCGCTGGGCTCCCAGAGGATTGTGGGTGGAGTGACTGCTCGGAGGGGCGAGTGGCCCTGGATCGGCAGCCTCCAGTACCAGAGGCTCCACCGCTGTGGCGCCACGCTCATCCACAGCAGATGGTTACTCACGGCGGCTCACTGCTTCAAAGGGTACTGATAGCTGTTTACACGGACGAACATGCCTGCATTAGATCTAAAAATGACACTGGCAAGGAAAGAAAAGGCAAGGCAGCAGCTTGTGCAGCAGGTTTTACACACAGGGGCAATTCATAGAGCAAAGAAATAAGAGACAATAACAGATTTATAAACACACAAACGTGTCAAGGAAATGTTTATATGGTAAAATTGATAACCACAGTAACTATTATAAAGTTTATTCATAAGACAGGCTCGACTGTTCTGCACTGTACAGCTGCAATATTTCACCATTGTGGGATTAATAAACAAATCTTCTTCTTCCTTCCGTCCTACAGGGACAGCAGTCCCACTAACTGGGCTGTCAGCCTGGGGTCGGTGCTGCGCTCCGGGGTGGGAGCTCTGGTCATCCCCATCCAGAGGATCATCCTCCACCCGGCCTTCAACAGCACCAGCATGGACCATGACGTGGCCCTGCTGGAGCTGGCTGTCCCGGCCCCGGTGTCCTACACCATCCAGTCTGTGTGTCTCCCCTCCCCGGTGCACCGCTTCCTGAACACCGCAGAGTGCTACATCATGGGCTGGGGATCCATGAGGGAGGGGGGTGAGAGAGCCGACATCCCACTGCTACTGCTCACAGCTTTCCAGAGCTGTTCTGGTGTTGTTCTGTAGCAAATGTCAGGTGTGGGTGAAAGAGAACATCACTAGTATGATCTTAAGGTTGAAAAACATCTAAACCTAGAAAATCTTAAAATCTAAGTAGATAAGTCTTCACAGTTTCCTTATCACAGCCTGATAGCATATTTTCTCTCCTCAAACTTCTTCATATGAATAAATAGAATAACATATGAAAAGCTTTTGTTTTTGCTGGTAGAAGTGTTTTTTCCTCTCTTCCAGAAGCATGAAAAAAAGTTACACTTATATGGTATCAACTTATATTATAAATTGACAATATGATATGAAACACTGTAAAATATTGTCTCACATTGCAAATAAAAGGTATTGAGTATGGTATGTAACTGTGCAAATAGTGGTGAATGAAAACTTTATTTGCAGTGCTCAGAGCAGTAAAACACCACGTGACCTTGTGTAATCCACTAATATAATAACCGCTCTACGACACAGGCTCGCTGACCAACCTGCTGCAGAAGGCCGTGGTGAACGTCATCGACCAGGCCGACTGCCAGCGCTCGTATGGAAACGTGCTGACGCCCAGCATGATGTGTGCCGGCCACATGGAGGGAGGCAGAGACACCTGTTTGGTAAGACGCTGAAACTGGGTCGCACGTCTGGACGCTGCAGCCTTGGCAGCGTCCGGGCAGTTCGATTGTGAACTCAGATAACACAAGCGAGCACAGGCTTGGGAAAACAAGGCCACAGCTCAGATTTTACAGCGGATGGCTAACCAGGTCAGAGTGATGTAAACCTTGCCCTTTTTCAGAGGATTTGTTTGGGAAAAGTAAAGTAAAAGAGCACCTAGATGATTCTGGAGGTTGAAAAACCATGTCCTACCTTGCAGCACTTTTGTGAGCAATGCTAATCTGACAGGAGAGAGAGAGGACTTTCTTTCCAACAAATACAGAGCCCCCCCCTTTTCACCCACTCCCTCTCTGTAATCTTCTTATGTAAGGAAACCCACATGCATTCCTGTCTCGGTCAAAGCACCTGGCATCTCAGCAGCGATCCAAGTGACATTCTCTTTGTAGCTCACTCTTCAGCTTCCTCATTCATCCTTAATTATTTTGTGCCCCCTTTTCCGCACTGGAGAGCTCTCAGTGTCGAGGTAATTTCTATTTTCTGGCAAATGATTAAAAGGCGCTCCTCTCATCACGCAGGGGGACTCTGGGGGCCCGCTGACCTGCCGTCACCTCTCCGGCCAGTGGTTTATTGCTGGAGTGACCAGCTGGGGTCACGGATGCGGGCGAATCGGTTTCCCAGGGGTTTATACTCGTGTGACGTCCATCAGGAAATGGATATCGATGTACCTGCCATTCTGAAGAGATACGAAACTGCAAAACGAGAATGGATTCTACTGATGCAGCCAGAAATCTGTACTGTACAAGGACTAAAGTCATGTTAAAAGCCACATACACACACACTCATACATGTAGTAGCCACAGTATTGACCTGCAGGTCATGGGTGCTGTTTGTTACACTGTGCCATCATCTGGACTGGAATCAGAAAACAAAAAAAAAATACTCGACTGTGGCTCACAGACATTCTGCTAGCACATACGTGATTGAAGGTATTTATTTCAGTTATTTATTTTTGCTGAATTTTCTGTACATGGTGTATTATTGATGCGGGGTTCAGAACAGCCGGGGTTCATTTACAGTTTTGTTTGCTCATCTATTTTTGTATCTATTCTTGGACAAATGAGAGAAATTGTTGCTGAAGGGTGGGTGTCAGGGAAAATATATATATATAGCGTGTGAAAAAGAGGTGTCGTGTTGTAAAGAAATTAATCTTCTCATGTGAATTCACAGAAAATAAGGAACTGTCATGGACTTGCAGTCTTTCCTCAGCACAAACCTGATCAACAAGCTTTTATTGACATTTCCTGAAAATTACTGCATTTGCTCACAGTGGCACTGCAGAGACCGCTCACAGGCTTCTCTGGCTCCGGCTTCCCCTCCATCGGCTCATCAGGATAGACAAAAAAAGGACTGTGGTTCCCAGACATTTGACAAAGCTGAGAAAGGTTCAGTACCCATGTACAGCAAGGCAGACCCTGCTGAAACAAGCCCACCACTGTGGAGGGCGGCAGATAGAGTGACAACTAGAAAACAGGTCAGACAAAACTGTTTTGTTCTCCAGGCGTACTTTGATATAGGACTGTTGGGGGGCTTGTGAATGTCACGTTCGCGGTTATGAAAACACCAAGTTGTAGCCTGGAGATTTCCAGGCATGCCTTTTAGAGCAGAAAGCCTGGATTGTCCCTTGGGGGCTCCAGTTGTGCTGCTTTAGGCCAAATATTGAGGCTCTCTTTAAAAGAGTGCACACAACGGAGAGAATAAAGGACAAGCATAGCCACACTGCTGATGGTTTGTAAGTGCCAGCTATCGTGACTGTAAGCTTGTTAAAGTATCACCTTCTTGTTTTGTAATCATTTGGGCTCTTGAACCCAACACGTATTCAGCTGTAATTTGACGACAGGCGGGCATTCGTGTTTCTAATGAGGCCACGTTGCAGTCAATGCATACTGCAATATTAAACATTAACATAGAGCAGGGGTCTGAGACGCATCCCAGCATACATTTGTACTAACCTTCATGTCTGCAGACACACATCCAAAACTGCAGCTTCTTTTCAATGCATATTTACTTGTTAACCAGATGATTCATTATCTATAACATAAAAACACAAATAATCACCCTCCGATAATGTTACCGGAGCAAAATGGAGATGTCCAGAGAGACATTGTTATGGCTGGAGTCCACAGGCTCTGCTTTGCCTGTCCGTGAGGTATAACGACAGAACTGAAGTTGTGTTGACGTAACGACACAGCTCCTGGTCTCCAGTGGTACACTGTGCTCATCCTCACTGCAAGCAGCGGCCCAGGGAAGGAAAGGGTGAAGACTAGGGGATGTTCACATGCGAGCTCTCTCCTTCTGTAGTCTAGAGTTGTATGTTCGGGACACGGTGTTCCAGGCGTCCATATACCGGTCCATGCACATGGCGATACATTTCTGTGGGGAGAAAGCAGTGACGTCACCATCAGGATGAAAAGAATACAACCAATCAGGAACTGGCAGACTGGTGAAAAGAGCCGTTGCCTCACAACAAGAAGGTTGAAGGTTCAAATCTCAGTTGGGGGCCTTTTAGTATGTCATGCCATAAACGTGCATGAAGGTGAACTGGTGATTTAAAGTGACACTGGGCATAAATGAACAGTCATTTTCAATCTATATTTTAAGACAGGGCCAGTCTTCAATTTTTCCACAAACCATATGTGCAAAAAAAAAATTGAACAATTTGTTGGTTAAGTTACAAAAATAACATATCTGGGTGTTACTGGGACAATACAGTGAATAGTGCCATCGCCTCATACCAAGAGTTTGTATGTTCTCTTCTTGTCTATGTAGGTTTTCTCCAGGTACTCTGGCTTCATCCCACACTCCAAAACATGCAAGTTTATGTCAATTAGAGGCTCTAACTTGCCCCTAGGTGTGAGTGAGAGTGAATGGTGTTTGTGCCTTGCAACGAACTGGCAACCTGTCCAGAGTGTATTCCACTTGCCTTGTACGCTTCAGATAGACACCCACAAGCAAGTAAGATAACAGATGGATGATGGGGAGTTTTCACAAACAGTGCTACATGGCCAATACGTGTTAAAGTGCTTCAAATCCATCTTATTTTAGTTGCTTTCGTGCTCATCCAGCACATACGAGTAGATGGCAGAGGACGCACTATGTACAGGTTGCCAGTGCAGCACACAGTACACACCATTCAATCTTATAATCATATCTAAGGGCAGTTTAGTCTCCAATTGACCAAAACATGCATGATTCCCATACTGCAAGAGGAAACCAGCGTGTACAGAGAGAAGCCACACAAACACACAAAGAACATGCAACCTCTGTACAAACCAGTGACCTTGTTGCTACGAGGCTCTGACCACACACCACCCACTGTGTGGCCCAGAGCTCCAGATGACATATTTCTATTGTTTTGTCTGAACAACAATGTGAGCCCTGCAGACACTCTACTTTGAGAAATAACAGAAAACGCTGGTGGATTTTGTTGTTTTGTTTTGGGGGTTTCTGTGCAACATTAATAAATGAGGTTTCCTATCAGAGTGACTGATGGTGTCAGTGCAAGCGTACACATACCTGCTCAGAGTTGTCCAGGGAGCTCCCAGGTTTACCTATGCACTTCTTAAAGCATTTATCTGTCATCCTCTGAAACACACAGAATAACAACCTTCATTTTAAGTCATACAAATCATATAATAATACCAAATCAATTACTGTAATAAATACTTATATGAAGTATTGTAGGTGAAACCAGAAAGAGGCCTGAAACTAGGTTTCAAAGTAGTACAAGCAGGTTTGTTAAGGTTTCTAAGGTAAATTAAATGTGTTCAATGACAGCATGTAACTGATGTCTCTGCTAAACATTTGTTGAAAGCTATAACACAACAGCGACAACATTAGATAAACTGTTCTCTAAAGACACGAATACGCGTATGGATATCTTTAATAAGCTTGTAGATAACCTCACTCCCCCCAGTCAGGGGTTTTACCAGCTAGCTTAGCAGCTGTCTTACCTGCAGCAGCTCCTGAGCGTTAGCCACCGCGATCTGCACCTTGACCTGCTCGATGATGGCACCGTTGTCCATTTTCCCTCCTGCTCCTGCAGCCGAAAAGTCTGACCCGAACCCGTCCATCTCTACCGGAGTCAGCGCCCAAAACAGAACCTGTACACAACTACTCTGAATACACGTGTATGGCTACTGTAGCGTCCGGCTAACGTGAGTTTTCTAATGCCCTTGAAAGCGGCGGAAACAGATGTTACGTCATTTCCGTGTAGAGGGTTCCAGGATGGGAAATGTAGTTTTTGGGGGGAGTGGTCGTCGTAGCGTTATTAACTGGACATTCATAGCAGAAACTTTTATCCAGTGACTTCCATAGGAGAAAATATTCAAGCTCCACCACTGAGGAAACGATTCTACCATCGACTTTACAAATGACGAGGTTTGTAGGTTTGAGCACAACTGAGGTTCTGAGGAGGAGGAAATATATTTATTAAATTAATCTATTTTACCATAAACTAAATTTTTAGTTTATTTATTGTTTTTCCCGGACATTTTCTTTTTTTCTCTAACGATGGCATGTCCGTGAATGCAAATAAATTTATATACACTAAAATCGACAGGCAAGTTTAGGGATTTGTAACAACAGATTTCCATTCCTCTAAGTTCCTTCTGAAGCACCTCAACCTCCAGTTGGGTCCAGAATCTGCCCCTGTTCCAGCATCAGCAGACATGAATGCGCTGAGTATAATTTGTTTGCACAAATTCCAGTGAAAGGGGGAAAAAAGTGATGGTATTTCAGATGCAACCCTGCCGACATATAGGCCCGCATGCGCGTATTTTCACCACATGGTGGAGACAACCTCCAGAGATTCACTCAATTAAACTCGACTCGGGTACAGTATTAACATACGCAGGACCCGCTCACTTTCTTGAGAGGTGATCAAATTAGATACATAAATAAACTTCAAATTAGGTAGATAAACAGAAAGATGTAAATTAAGTATCGTTAACAATAAGCTGTGACGCGTCCATAATTATGATGAACATACTGATGATGAAACAATAATAATATTAAACGATAACAATATGAAGTTAAAATCTATCAGGAAAGCCACAGCTGGTAAAGGGCTAAGTGGAGAAGATGTGATTTCAGCAGCTTTGCTAGTTTTTCCATTCCTTTGTGCAATAATTGTGAAAGGCCGCATTCCTCGATTTAATCAGGATATTTGATCTTCCCTTTATCCATCGCATAATCATATTGCATTCATTGTGGGGTGTTATTTCAAGATCGCTCTATCAACTTGCTTGCGTAAATGGAAAAACAAGTTACAGTTTCAGTTAAAACCCTTTTTGTCAGCTTGCCTGGGTAACTATGTGGAAAGTAGGAGCCAAGCACATAAATAGAAAGTCACAAGAACCTCTGCATTGTTTGGTGCTGAGGCCTGGGCATGAGGGTGACCCCCTCCGAGGACCCCTCTCCTTATGTTTCAGACGGGATGACCTCACTGAGAAGACCACCTGCCTTGAGTGAATGAATGAGTGGTACAGTGAGTCTGCAGGCAACAATGGAGTGACGGTTACTGTCATCTAAACAGACACTGTGCCAGTGGCTTGTTGCTATGCTGGGGGCTTTGAGGAATAATTGCGGGGGGTCTGATTAGTGGCGTGCCTGCCTAGGAGTAATTAATGACGAGGTTCACAATGCTCGCACCCAAGCCCGTGCAAACCCACTAACGTATAAATCCTCCCCCGACCAGATTGGCTCTGAGCCACACAGTCCAATGGGGGGGAAGGGAGGGTTGGGTTAAAGTGCAGCAAAATGAATTAACCCTAGATTACAATCATGAGTTCATTAATCTAATCTTCTTAAATTCCTAATCTCCTTTAGGCACACTTGTGTGTATGAAAGCATTTGGTCCAGTCAGCTACAGGGGAGGTTTCAATAAGTGCCAGCCACACAATGCTCATGAGAATGTGAATTACAGATGAGTGCATTTCGTGGTGTCAATCTTTGAGGTTTCACAAGACCACTTCAGTGGTTACTTCAGGCCCTTCAATTGCAACAGAGAAAAGAGATGTTGGTGACTTGAGCTATTGTGAGGAAACAATGGAAAATGGTGGATAAAGAGAGAGCGAGAGCTGAGTGAAAAACACACATGCCTACGTACACCCAAACTCAGACAGTGGAGAAAGAGCAGTGGTTTTTAATCTTCAAAAGCAGCCGTTGAGTGACAGTGAGGGGGAGTGAGAGACAGACAGACAGAGAGAGGGAGGGAGAGAGAGAGAGAGAGGAGAGAGGGAGGCAGGGGAAACCTGAGCAGTGTGGCATCCACTCTGTTAGTGGTGTTTGTGGTGTTGGAGATCAGTCACTTCAATGCACAGACTGCCTCCACCAGTCAATCAGCTCTGACAGGCAGAAATCCTCGCCTGGAGCCTCCTTCAGCTTGAATAAAAATGAAACCTCAAATATTTAAAACTGTCACAGATGCATTAACCGTTTCGAGCGTAACTGCAGAATTCAATTTTCCCTCTCCTGACAGGCGCCCTTTCTTCTCGGCTGACATCTGCGAGGCCCTTTGTTGCAGCTGACATTCAGAAACTTACATTTGAAGAGCACAGGTGCAACTCGACACATTAACAAGATCTAATTTAACTGTCCCAGTCTGGGAAAGAGTCGACATTCACAATAGCGGGACACACCTCAATGGAACTAAGCCATTATTAATGTCATTGATCACAGTTGAAGACATGTTGGGACATATCCCAACAAAGAATCTTGCTCCGGTACTTCTGGCTTTTTTTTTTGTGTCTAATCAACACACAACATGCATTCTCAGACCCCTCCAGACATCTACTACAGGATCTGTGCGCCAGCTTTCAAAGCTTCATCATGCTTTTTAAGCAATCCGTGAAATTCCTTGTTTGTGCGGGCTGACTTGGCTGGTTCCTGACTGACCTCATTCTTGCTCACGAGTATTTAAATCCTTCAGAAAATGCCAAGAATTCAGCCGAAGAAACGATCTCATGGTCCACACAAAGACTTCATCTAGCCATCATATGATCATTAAAACCTTCGGTTATGCGGAGCTTTCGAGCAGAGCACAGTGTACCGTCCTGTAAAGTTGTTTTGCCTGTTTAGTTTCACAGGCTGGTGCCAGGGGGTTATCTGAGCTCCTTGTATTTTCACCAGGCCAGGAAGGTTTTCATGAACCACAACGCTGCACATAATGCCTTATTTATCTCAAATCTCCATGACTGACAAAGATATTTTACTGGAAACGCAGCCAAACTGTGGACAGAATGATACAATTCTCATCATTCAAAGATAATACGTAAACAAAACCACAAATAGTTCTTCCATCTTCCTTCTTATTTTGGCCTCTGCTTTATTGTGTTATTCTATTCTTCAGCATTCCTCTCATTGCTTTACACATATTTCTTCCGTCTTTCTGTCTTGTTATCCATCCATCTTTGTACCTTGACTGTGCCGAGGGGTCTGCTGGAGGGCATCCACAGGCCATCCACTCTCACTCCTTCATTTAGGGGCAATTTAGAGTCTCCACTCAGTCTAAACACACATGATTATTCCTGCGTGTTGCCCTATTTTATCATACAATCTGAAATTACATTCACAAATATGTTCATACCGTCTGCACTGTCTTGAAGCTCTTTTCTTTTTTAGTTCACAATGGAATGAAATATTCTTTGTGCAAATACACCTGTTTTGTCTTCATTCCAGTCGCAGTCCAGGCATATTTCCAGCTGAGACACACACAAACACACACACACACACACACACACACACACACGCGTTGTTATAAGCCTCATAGCGTCATGCCGATGTGTATTGTCTCTACACTAGACGCACACATTTGCAGCTGTGAAACAAACATACACACACTCACACAAACACAAACATAAACACATCATCCACACAGATGTTATTGTTAATCTCATAGTGCTGCAGATGTGCATTGTCTCTGCAATGGGCAAACATATTTTCAGCAGTGAAACACACACACACACACAAGCCCCCAGGTGTTATTGTAGGTCTCACAGTGCCGCTGATTTGCAATGTCTGTACACTGAACAGACACATTTCCAGTTGGGAAACAGCCACACACACACACACACACACACACACACACACACACACACACACACACACACACAAAGACACGTGTTAGTGTAGGTCTCACAGCGCTGCAGTTGTGCATTGTCTTTCCACAGAACAGACATACATCATGCTCAGTAACACACACACATGTTATTGTAAACCTCATAATGTCTCTAGAGTGGACACACATGTTATTGCAAGTCTCATTTTGCTGCACATGTGTATTGTCTTTACACGGAACACACATATATCATGCTGAGTAACACGCACGCACGCGCGCACACACAGGTGTTATTGCGCTGCTGCTGATGTGCATTGTCTACTGTGGGATGCAGGCTGCAGACAGAGGTGTGATCCTATTGGTCCAGAGCGTATGGGGGCGGGGTCTATGTCTCTCTCTCTCTCCCTCTCTCTCTCTCTCAGCTCCAGTTGTCGCTCACCCGCAGGGCTGCGTGGCTTCCTGAGAACAAAACCCAGCTCCCAACTTCTCCACATTGTTCTTCCTCTACATTTCTACGCGTTCGGAAGCTCGTATCGACAGCAATCAAATGGCCCCAGCATTTCAGTGCGTCTCCTGCCAGCGCAGCGCAGCTCCGAGCTCGGAAGGGGGTTTAGTTCTGGTCTAAATTCGCGTTACAACTTCAAACGGATCAACGAGTTGTTCGAGTTGTAGCCCGAGATAAAAGGAATCCGGATCAGCTCTGCGCCTCTCAAGGTAAGAATTAGACGCCTTAGTGTAATCCCTAAATGATCGATCTCCCGGAAAACGTGCTGGTAGTTTCACGTTTCTCCAACTTGTGTGTGCGCGTGAGGTTTGTGTGCAGGAGCTTTGATGTTGTTGTGAGGCTGGATGTTTGCAGCCCCTGCTGCTAACTTCGGAGGAAAGTTGAGCCATGCTGCGAGGCTGAGCTGAGCTGAGCCGAGCTGCACATTTAACGCTCAAATGTACGAGACACTGACTGGGAAAAATCTATAAATATGCATAGATATTTTAGCCAGGACAAGCTTTATACATGATTTTGAGCATTGTTATTCTTAGTAATTGTCTACACACATTGTATCAGTTGTATTATTATCAAAATACACTGTTATCCACTTAGATAAATGCCCACTATTTAGAATATTTACAAAATACCAAGACATATATACATTATAGGATTAGTGGGGTATGTATGATATTTAGATGAATACATAGAGTGATAAATGAGGTTCCAAGTTCCTCACACAAAAAGCACACTTTTTACAAAGCACTAGGATAGAATATGCATAAGGGATAGGAAGTTATCGTTACAGGAGTGTAACATACATAGGATCTCTGTGTTTGTATTAGTGCAGAAAAAAGTACCACACTAGGTAAAAGAGGTGGCAACATCTGTGATGTGCAAAATTAGTTGTATCAGCAGGTTAAGATGGAGAGGAGTGCTGTTGACGGCTTTGAGAGTTATTATGGGGGATTGAACAGCCAACTCAGATTTATCTGCTTTGAAACAACAGGGGCTGTTTTTTTAGAGGAAGATATATATGTGGACGTTTTGAAGTGAAGGAAACAACCCCTGAATGTCCTGTGAGGGCCGTTACCAGCTTCCAGGGAACTGCTAGTCCTTGTTTCCTCTTTTGTGAGCAGGAAATAAATAAAGATCTCCAGTCCATCACAGTCTGCCCTAAACATGCATGTTTGTGGACTGTGGGAGGAGACCAGAGAAGACATGGGGAAAACATGCAAACTCTACATAGAAACTAGAGGCTGGGGAATTCTAGTTGTCAGCAAGTTCTTCCAGACCCGTCGTGCCAAGCTTTGCTTTCTGTCAGAGTGCTGAAAGCATTTCACAAAGATTGCATCTACTTCACGTTCAGTTTATCTTATTTTGAAGTGAAGCCGATCCACCGGTGGCTGCAGCGCAGTGCGAGATGATCAGAGAGCGCAGAGCCGGGTCTCATCTGTTGCACAGAGGTTACATAATGTCATGCAGCAGGAGCTGGGCTGAGGTGTCACATTTTATGTGGGCTTGAAAGCTTCGCCGTTGGCAGCGTTTTGCATGTGAGGCTGCGGAGGAGCAGGAACAAGCTGGCAGGGAGCTGCGCTCTGCGCTCTGACCACGGCTGGAGGTGACTCACAAGCCTGAAATGTTTATAGGGGTGGAAAGCTGAGATGATGGACAGCACGCCCAGCCCAGGTGTTGATACTTTGCTGTAAAGGCCACTGAACGTGGCTTGTTTGTTAGGACAGGTTTTTAGGATTGAGTCGTGATGTTGGTGTGTGTTATTCTGCGAGTCTCCCTCTGGACAAGCTCGTTCTTTCCGTGGGAGGGCTCCTTATCAGCTCAGCTTTCATCTCTTCAGGCTCAAAGTCCATTTCCGTTCTCGCCCTGTGCCCTGATATGACCAATCTATATCTGAACAGCCAGTTAATCAACTCCTGACATGGTGAGCTATGTTTAATCACACAAGGGGTGGAGTGTTTATGGGAGCAGTCTTATCAAAAGGTGCTGTGCATGACCTTAAAATCTCTTTCTTCTTTCCGGCTGTCATATTTTATAAGTGTAATTTCACTTGAAGACGTTTCGAACCATTTCCCTATCCCCTGTTTCCTCCTTCAGGTCTGAGTCAAGATGTCTGTCAGTAATCACGAAAACAGAAAGTCTCGCTCCAGTTCCGGCTCCATGAATATCCAGCTCTTCCACAAGACGTCCCATGCGGACAGCCTGTTGACTCAGCTCAACTTGTTGCGCAAGCGAAAAGTCTTCACAGATGTCGTCCTGAAGGCTGGAAACCGATCCTTCCCCTGCCACCGGGCTGTCCTGGCCTCCTGCAGCAGATACTTTGAGGCCATGTTCAGCGGAGGACTGAGGGAGAGCCGAGACGCCGACGTAAACTTCCACGACTCTCTGCACCCGGAGGTGCTGGAGCTGCTGCTGGACTACGCCTACTCGGCCCGGGTCATCATCAACGAGGAGAACGCCGAGTCGCTCCTGGAGGCAGGAGACATGCTGCAGTTCCACGACATCCGGGACGCGGCCGCAGAGTTCCTGGAGAAGAACCTGCACCAGTCCAACTGCCTGGGCATGATGCTGCTGTCGGACGCGCACCAGTGCCAGAGACTCTATGAGCTGTCGTGGAGGATGTGTCTGGCCAACTTCGCCACGCTCTTCAAGACGGAGGACTTCCTCAGCCTCCCCAGGGACAAAGTCCAGGAGCTGATCCTCAGCGAGGAGCTGGAGGTGGAGGACGAGAGCCTGGTGTACGAGGCCGTCATCGACTGGGTCAAGGCCGACATGGAGCGCAGGCACAGCGAGCTGCCCGAGCTGCTGCGCTGCGTCCGCCTGGCGCTGCTCCCCGAGACCTACCTGCTGAAGAACGTGGCCTCCGAGGAGCTTGTGATGTGCCACAAGGTGGGCCGAGAAATTGTCGAAGATGCCGTCCGGTGCAAAATGAGGATCCTGCAGAACGACGGCATCGTTACAGGGTTCTGTGCCCGGCCCAGGAAGGTGAGCCAGGCCCTGCTTCTGCTCGGAGGACAGACCTTTATGTGTGACAAAGTCTACATGATCGACAACAAGACCAAGGAGATCACGCCCAAAACAGACATCCCCAGCCCCAGGAAGGAGTGCAGCGCCTGTGCCATTGGTTGCAAGGTAAAGGATCTGTTATTACATACTATTAAGTATTAAAAAGTTGTGAATGATGACTGTTTAGTCACTTAAAGATCTGTTGTTGAATCCCCCCCGAAATGACAATGAGGTCTATAAGAAGTCTTAAAACTGTATTGAAATTTACATGAGGATATCCTGATAGAGTTGGAGCAAATTGTACTCAAACCTTGATTCCTCTGTATCCTCCTAGGTTTATGTTACTGGAGGCCGTGGCTCGGAGAACGGGGCCTCCAAAGACGTGTGGGTCTACGACACGTTGCATGACGAGTGGTCCAAAGCCGCGCCCATGCTGGTGGCCCGGTTCGGACACGGCTCTGCCGAGCTCGACCACATACTGTACGTGGTGGGCGGCCACACGTCCCTGGCGGGCTCCTTCCCGGCGTCCCCGTCGGTGTCTCTGAAGCAGGTGGAGCAGTACGACCCTCAGACCAACAAGTGGACGCTGGTGGCTCCGCTCAGGGAGGGCGTGAGCAACGCCGCCGTCGTCGGCGCCAAAAACAAGCTCTTCGCCTTCGGCGGCACCAGCGTCAACAGAGACAAGTACCCCAAGGTGCAGTGCTTCGACCCCTGCCAGAACCGCTGGTCCGTGCCGGCCGCCTGCCCGCAGCTGTGGCGCTACACGGCGGCGGCCGTGGTCGGGAACCACGTGGTGGTGATCGGCGGCGACACGGAGTTCTCGGCCAGCTCCGCCTACCGCTTCAACAGCGAGACGTACCAGTGGTCCAAGTTCGGCGACGTGACGGCCAAGAGGATCAGCTGCCACGCTGTGGCCTCCGGAAACAGACTGTACGTGGTGGGCGGGTACTTTGGGGCGCAGAGGTGCAAGACGCTGGACTGTTACGACCCGTCCTCGGACTCTTGGGACAGCGTGACCAGCGTGCCCTACTCGCTCATCCCCACCGCCTTCGTCAGCACCTGGAAGTACCTCTCTGCGTAGGAGGAAGCACCCAGACCTTCCTGGTGAGTTCCTTTGAACTTACTCCTTGTATCTCAGCTTAAGTAACTGGTGGTGATATCCTCCAGTTGTACAGCAGATTGACTGAAATCCTCTATGGCTGACTGACCATGTCATGGTTCCAGCACATCCTAGTTGAGTAATTGGTATTTTAAAACCTATGGATTATGTCACTCAGGTAGCCTTTTCCCTGAACAGCTGCTTTGCTTTCCTCATGCTTCAGTGTGCAGCAGAGCTGCAACAAACGATTGTTTCTGTAGGTGAGAATTATTAATGCTTGTGTCACCAAGGCCATGATCAAGTCTTTGATAAAGCCTTTAATTGTCCTCACCTCATTGACGTTTGTCTTCTCTCAACTAAAGAAACAAGAATTTTGACTTCATTTCTTAAGATCCTTCTAGATAAACATTAAAATAACTTCTGTTGATTAATAGCTCTATATGACATAAACAGGGCGTCTCTCATATTTGGGGCGTACAGCGTCCCTCTGGCTGCCAGTCAACATCTGGCAGTTTGTTTTATGGCCGAGAAAACGCTCCCGACACTTCAAACGGAGCTGTTTGTTACAGGTGACTGTCAGTGTGAACCGGATGGGGCCGGGTCGCAAACCTTGGACTGTTTTCACGGTTGCCAGTGGTTACGGTTGCACTTCATCTGGCTGCAGCGAGGGCCGGCTGCTGGATAAACACGCTGAAGTCCTGGTTTAGGGAGCAGGAGGAATGTCAGCGGCGCGGGTAATTACAGAGGCAGAGCTGCAGCGCTGGAGGACCTGTGTCACCGACGGGAGCGAGCTGGAGGAGCAGGGATCAGGTTCGTGCTTGCAGCAGGCGGCGGGGCCGGCCCTGGGTGCGAACTGGTTGCTATGAGTCAGTCCCTCCAAACACTCCTGAAAGATGATAAGATCCACCGTGCACAGCAGATAGAGCGCCCACAGGAACTTCTGGTGCGATCCAGACCTTCTTGATCCATGGTGCATCAGTCCAACCCTTCATCTCCTTAGAGATAGTGAATTATAAAGGGATACGATGACATGGAGATTCATAAGAACTACATGTTTCATGACAGAGTCTGCAAAAGTCACTAAGGTGGTGACATAAGTCAGCTCATAAGAGTGCAAAAATGTTTCAGCGATATTTGAGAGGTTTTTCAACATTTAGATGCACTCTCTCTCCTTGTGTTGTTGCCTTCAGTGCAGCTCTGCTATTGTCCGTATGGTGTCTCTTTCAGTGTTTTACAGAATAAAACCCAATTAGATTAATTTGAGCTACAAAACTACTGTGTGATCTGCTCTAATTAGGAAGGTGAGATCATAAGTCGTGGTGGTGAGGGGAACAGGAACATCTCCCAGTGATGTGGAAATATTAATTGTAACTGGCTTTCAGTGATGAGTTATTGGCTTCTCTGCCTCAAGGAACTGCAGGTGGCAGTTTTCACAATTTCGAGTGAGATAAGGGTCGAGAAAAATTTCTCTTGGGGTGTTTTTCCTCAGAGGGAGGAAGGAGGAAGGTTTGCAGGTCGTGTCGACATGTGCCTGCTGGCTCTGATGGTGCTGGTGGTTCGGGGTTGACATGTCCTGTGATCTTGTTGTAGCGATGATGTCATCGATGGGAAAGCGTGCACTGGTGCAGTGGCCATTGGATTTGCATTTCAAAAAGCCCAGGCATGTTTTTATACTTGGGGTTTTTGTGGTTTTATCTTTACAGGGGTATGAAAATCTCAAGTGAAAACAAGGCGGCGTTTTATTACGCACATCTGCTTCAATGCATGGAAATGTGCTGCAGGTTGGTCGGTTTGTGCCATAAAACTCCGGCCTGTCATCGTGGAAGACGAATGCACACATTTAAAGCCGAAGTTTACGCCTTATTGCCGAGAGTTTAACAAGGGGACCGACGGTGTGCGCCGCCTTTCGTGCATCTCAAGTTGGAAGTCTTTGTAGCTGCGAGAGAAACTCAATCAGTGTCACCAAAGTAAATCAGACTCCTGGAGAACACGTATAAATAGCTCCTCTTTCTCTGGTGCTTCACGCTCGGGTGGCTTTGCTGTGGCAGATCGCTCCCATCCTGTGACTGATGTCTGGGTGAATCGCCCCCTTCTATACTGCAAAACAACAGCGTTTTTTCTTCTTCTTCTTCTCCTTTCTTCTTTTTCTTTTTTCTTCTCTGTCAGGGAAACAGGAGGAGCGACTCCAAACGAGCTCCCTCCTTTTTTACGCTGCCAAGAACTTTGAAAGCAAAGCCGAGCGGAAGTGGAGGGCTTATGTGTGACTCGTGTCTACAGTAAACAGCTGGATATGTATCGCAGGATGGATGGATGGATGGATGGATGGATGGATGGATGGATGGAGACAGGCGGGCTGGCGGGGGGGGGGTCTTCTGAACTCTCTCAGCTACGCTAGCTACTGTCCCGCTGCCCAGCGCCTGTATGTTTAATCACAGCAGACGTGGAAAAAGCTCACGTTTCCAGCCTGTTAAGCAGGCGTCTGTCCTCCCCCCTCCTCCTCCACCTCCTCCAGAAATGGAGGAGGTGGGGGGGTCTGAGAGGAGAAGTGAAGTGGCAAAAATGTTTGTGAGCGACACACACATGTTGAAAGGGAGGCGGCGAGTAAGACTAGGAGAAGCTAAGCTATATTTTGCGCCGTTTGGCAGCCGAGACTAACGCCCGCCTAAAAATACTTTGCTCCCGAGGTTGTCAACTTTCAGCTGGGGTCAGAGAGGAAAATAATTGTGTGTGTGTGTGTGTGTGTGTGTGTGTGTGTGTGTGTGTGTGTGTGTGTGTGTGTGTGTGTGTGTGTGTGTGTGTGTGTGTGTGTGTGTGTGTGTGTGTGTGTGTGTGCGCTCACTCACTCACAAGGGAGGGTTTGTGTGTGCTCCTTTCATGTCCACAATGGGGCCGAAAACCACCAGTCAGCTGTTCAAGTATTCACCAGTGGAGTTTTTTACGGAGTTGTGAAACCACTGGTCCTACTACGACTACTATTACTACGACTACTACTACGTACACACACACACACACACACACACACACACACACACACACACACACACACACACACACACACACACACACACACACACACACACACACACACACACACACGTAGGGGCAGTCGCATTGCTGGCATTGCCTGTCCTTTAAAAAGCCAACCATCCTCACTCTAATTTGGGAGGAATGAAGGTGTGGCATGTGCCTTCCCATTAGCAAAGATTTGTTAATGTTAGCATTGCGGTGCTTGTATGGGATTACCAGCCCTTCTGCCTTCTTCTTTGCCTTCTTCTTCTCTTCTTCTTCTTTTTTTTGGGGTTTTGTTTTTGTCACCACCTACTGCAGTTTTGCGGGCCCGGCTGCTTTTCCACCACATGTGACCGACCACAAGCTCCAGCGCCAAGCCAGAGGCCGCTGTTGATGGAAAAGTATTTGTAAATCTCCGAGCGTCACGGCTCGTCGTCTTTGTTATGGTGCTGGCGGGAGGAGTAAATAACCTTTCCTTTCGGGCTTTGAAGGAAAAGAAAAGAAAAGAAAACCCACACCAAAACCTAAATACGCCTCAGCGGGCCGGTGATATTTTGACAGGCGTGTGTGTCCGGTGGCGCGTGTGCTCAGGAGCACAGCGTCCTGCTGTAATCTGGGCTGCTGTTGGTGCCAGACTACAGGCAGACGGGCTGTAACAGGAGATCCCTGCGCAAAGTTCAGGACTCTGCCCCCCCACCTCCTCCTCCTCCTCCTCCTCCTCCTCCTCCTCCATAAGCCGCTGAACTATAACGGCCCTGGAGATGACTGTTAACTACGCTGCGGCCCTTGTTTGCTCAACACCTCGCTCCCTCCTCAGCAGGAGGGACGAGCACGGCCAGGCCCGGAGGGGGGGGGGCTGCTACAGAAGAGAAAGTCACTGGTCTGTAACACGTAGGAAAAGTTCCATTATCAAAATAGCTTTTACGAGTCGATTATTAGTAGAGCAGTTGATCAGTTGTCGTGGCTCTACCTTTACAAACTCAAAAGTGATCGATGGAGAAACCAACACAGGTGAACATATAAACTGCACATATAAACCTTATAACAGATACCATATTCCTTATATGGATAACAAATAATCATCAAAACAGGCATGAAAATAACCAACAACTTGATCAGACAGAAAACACAAATTCTGCCCCCCCCACCCCCCACACACACACCCACCCCACACACACACACTTAACGGCTCCTTCCTGGTGAGGTGGACTCGGCCCTGCTGTGTGATGGGGCACACCTGGAGGGGTCAGGGGCCGGCGGCGGGACTCCTCTGCGGGTCCTCTGGATCCCCAGACAGCTGCTGTAAAATGGAAAGGTCACGGCGGGATCAGGAAGGAGGAGTGCAGAGGCCCCAGTCACTCAATACTAATGTTTTATTAATGCCTGGCTGTGAGGGCCACCAGGAACGCGGGCTGAATGAGGCTTTTATTGTGGCATCTGTGTACAACAACACTCACACACACACACACACACACACACACACACACATACTGCGCCCACCCCCCCCAACCCGCACAGTTAGAGGCAGCACGTGCGCACACACACTTCGTCCCGGGTCCCTTGAGTAATCAATTTGCCACATTACAGTCCTCAGCACGGCTGCTTACATTTGCATAAACCTAATGGAGTTTTTATTGGTCTTTTCTCCACGGTGAAAGTAACAGAAAGGGAAAGGGGGGGGGGTGCTTAAAATGGCTGAATAATCACCCAGACTAATTTGATTACGCCCTTCCCAAAAAAAAGAAGAATCATACAGTTACAGGGGCCTCCTCAGGAAGCCAGCTGGGATGGGACCGAGCGGGTCTGCACTGGTAATTAATCTGAATTACGTAATATTTGCACCTCTGAAGTGGCGCGCTTTCACGTACAGAGACGCTCTTTGTTTCTAGTCTTTCTATGGGGTTGGGATGCGGTGGTGGGGGGGGGTCATCAAGACGGGCCTCATTTTCCCTCTGCAGCTGGACCGGGACACTTGTGTCTCTGAGCTCAGCCCGGCTCCCTTTCACTGTCCCTGCAGCACACAATGCAGCCTCATGTAAATGAAGCGATTCATACGGCGGGTCAATACAGTGCCGTCCTGGCCGGTCATTAGTAAACATGGCGCAGGCCTCGCCACACACAAGGGACAGATAAAGGAAGAGGGTCCTGGGCTCCAGCGTGCTGCCTGGTGGGTAATTGGAGGCCGAGAAGACGCAGATGGAGTCCAAGACGTAATAAAGCTGGACACAAATGGAGACGGATGTCTGAATGCAGGTGTCGCTCCTCTAATGGATGAGACCCAGCGTTTGTTTACCGTCTGTCTGTCTGTGTGTGTGTGTGTGTGTGCTTGCTTGGATTACACTGTCATCAAGATTAATTTTTCTATTTGACGCCACAATTCCCATATGGAGCAGAGCGATGTGAGACAGGTTAGAGCGCATCAGTTCCAGCCCATCTGTTTAGTCTGCTGGAGGACGCCGGGGTGCGCTCCGTCCCTCCCTGCGGTCACAGAGGCATGCGAGACATCCTGGCACTGTCCCCGCTCCTCTTATTAACCCCGGCACCTGTTGGCCTCCCGCTCCCCGGACATCCTGCCTCCCCACACGCACGATCTTTTTATTTCGGTGGAGGAGAGAGAGTGTGAAGACACCAGAGCTCCAACAAACACGTTGCTCTATGGACTGGCTGTTTGGTTTATGAAATGGTGCAAAATTAGCGAAAATTTCCGAAAGGCCTTGGATGCCTGGTTTGTCCCCACCTCAGTGAAATTCAGTTAGTGTTGCAACAACTAATAGATGAATCAACTATTAATCGAGCAATCAAATAAAAATAAACAGCTATTTAAAGAAAGTAAGTCAAAATCAAGTGATCTCAGCTTCTTAAATGTGATTTTCGTTTTTACCACCATTTTATAAACCGAACAATCATTCAATAGTCAACTGTCTGCCATTGGGACTAAAGAAACCAGACAATAATCCCATTGAAGAAGCTGACTTCAAACTTAAAGAAAGCTTAAAAAAAGCTGTTTTTTCTCTGTGAAACAGAACAGGTCGTATCGTCTGAGCTGGAGCGTGGTGACAGCCACACACCTGATAACCTGTTGTAGTTGATGGATGTGCTGCTGATGACGATGATGACAGGCATGTGACCTTTGCGGCGGAGCGTGCATCTCTGCACAGCATATTTTGACAATACGGCCCGACCTCCAGCACAATGTGTGGCTGAAGGCCATGCTGGTGTGTTGTCAACACAGGCCCAGAGGAGTGGGACCCGCTCTGTCTCGCTCTCCCTCCCAGAACATTGAGATAAATGAGACTAAATATAAATCTGCAACTGTCCCGAGACGGGGACGTCGTCGCAGTTGGAGCGGAGCGGCGGTCGTGCTCCTCATCAGCAGCACTCGATAGAGATTAGACCTGCAGCTACAGAACTGGGAGGACACGCAGGCACTGACCTTTACACACGTGCAACACACACACACACACACACACACACATACAGGGAGGCAGAGAGAGAGAATGCTGGACTGGAAACTTCCATCAGGTTTACAGGTGCACGTGAGCTGTTAAGTGTTTCTACTTCTGTCGGTGAGTTTCCATTAGAGCGTTTCTCATTCCAATTGCAGGCTGTTTTTGTGTATGAGCCATAATTCTTTGCACAACATCCAATAATTTGGGTAAAATCCCATCTCCACTTTTAAGAGGGATATTTAGTCTGTCTTGTTTGATGCAAACTGGTCATGTGACCTGAAAAAGTAAACATGTTTCAGCAATATTAGAGAGAGGTTTACAAACCTTTCTGTGTTTCCATTACATCGAGTCTGTTGTTACTGGTTAAGTTCAGGGAGGGACATCAAACTGGTTTGCTGCTTCACTACTAACAGGCTGTGCGTGTTGTACAGTCACACACCTGTAGGTGTACAAGCAGAGACAGCGCGGCCTGTCAGCATCCTGGTAGCTGTGCTAACTCGCCGTCTTGCAGAGATGTGTCCCAGCGTCTCCGCTGATTGCCGAGCAACGCACACATCCGTGCACGTTAAACCACTAACTTGTTGTCATTTGCACCAGAGTGTTTGTGCAGATTAAAAAGACTAGACGGGCGTTTTTGTTGAGCTCCAGAGGTGTCGTTAGACGGATTTGTTCTTCCATTTAGACTGAGCCAGAATAGCCATTTCCTCCCAGTTATAGTTATTGCGCTAAGCCAACTTAACCAGCTGCTGGCATGTTTAACGTAACATTTTCCCAAAATGTCAAACTGTCGCTATAAAAAGTCCCCCGAAAACAGTTTTTGTTTTGCTGTTTGTTCCAACAAAACGCAGCAGTTTGCACAGCATCAATCTGTCACTGTAATTTGTTCCGAGGCCTCACAACGTCGAGAGTTTTGCGCTGTGTTTTAACCCAGTTTTTATGCGTCTATCTGCCTGTTGAAGCTCCGCCGGTACGGTGCTCTGGCAGCGTCCTACTGTTCTGCTTCGGGGGATGTATTCAGAGCAGTAACAGATGCATGTGGATCAATGGAGGCTTCTGTAGTATCAGCCGGCTTTGTCAGCCATGGAAATGAGAACTCATTAGGTTAGCCAAACAAGCCCCCCAGCAGAGCCGCCTGTAACTGTCAGCTCCCCTCCTCCTCACATAGACACACACTCCTACACACTCACACATGCTTCGCGCGCTCGTGCAGAGATGTCATCAGAAATACGCAAATCGGAGGTAAGCGTCGTGCTCGGGGCTCGCTCCAAAGCCCCCCCACCTCCACCTCCACCTCCACCTCCACCCCCCCACCTCCTCGTATGTGCCTCAGCATTCCAGCACGGCCCGGAAAACGAGACGCCAAAGTATCCGAGGTGGCAGAGAAATGTGAGGATGAGAGACTCGATGTTTTTAGTAAACACGGAGCTTAAAACACTCAGGAATTTGAACCATAAAAAAAAAGCCTCTTACGGTATGAGTTATATCCTGATGGAGCAGATGAGCAGATGGGGGGTAAGGTTTTTAGAATATGTGTTTAATTTAAGTCCAGAGAGGCTTATGTTTGCAGCCGGGGGGTTGCCTCCACCGCCACCCTCAGATATTTATTACCTAGCGGCATAAATGGCTCGAGCGGCTTAATCCCGCATGCCAGGAGGACTTTAGTTAAATAACGCTCCGTCCTGAGGCATTATTAATGCTATGTGGGCGAGCCCGATAAACTGGCAGGGCGATAAGCCGTGGATGTGCGGCCCAGAGGAGCGGAGCCGGCGCATTCTTCGCCTCCGCCCCGGTCATGTGACGGCTCCTCGCGCTGCACAGTTCACAGGACCTAAACATTAATCTCCCTCTCTCTCTCCCTCTCTTTTCCCCCAGATCAGCTATGGTGTCTGGTATGCAGCCATGTGTCCCCCCTTCGAGGAAGAGGAGGAGGAGAGGGGAAAGTTTGTGTGTTCCTGCTGTGGCTCCATCCAGTCTGATTCACATTATCTTCAGCTGCAGAGGAGCGGAGGCCGGACTCCTGGAGACAGCCCAGAGACTGGAAGGCCCCGCGGCCTCTCTCTCTCTCTCTCCACCTGATCTGTTTACTCATACTTCTTGTGTGACTTTCCCATGTAGATGCTAGCCTGAGCTGGACTCGTTGCCATGTACACTGCACAGACTCCTCCATAAGATAACGTGAGGCGCCGCCAGAGCTGAGACTTTCAGACTTTTCTCTCTCTCTCTCTTCATCCTGGAGTGACTCTGCTACTGTGACTGTATCGACTGACCTCGCACAGACTCCCTGCTTCCACCAGATCACCAGTTTAACAGACTGGTTGTGTCTCTCTTAAGTGGAGAAGAACGTCAGCACACTCCCTTTGTAGTGGTTCCTCCTCCCCTCCCCTCTCCTGACACTGGCCGTTTACTCAGGTGTAATTTATTTGGACTGCTGATAGACTGAATTAGACCTTTGCCATGCCAGCCGTACGAGAGGAAGGAGGCAAGAGACATTTGTGGAAGTGTATGATTTTGTGCACAGAAACAATCCTCCTGTCTGTATTTATAGACTTTGGACTTGGGCTTCCCTCAATTTTGGGTTTGCTAAATTTGTATCGTCCTTCCTCAACTCTAAAATACATGCTCGCAAAGAGAGAATGTGGCCCATTAAGGCCGAAGAAGATACTAACCCTGTCTCGAAAGTTATATAACACTATCATTTTGTTAGACTTTTTTTTCCCTGTTTTGTCGGGATGGTGGATCGAGAACAACTTCCAAAAGTGTCTGACCCATCAGAATTGATATTGGCTCTGAGGTTTTTGCTGGCGTCTTTTGCAAATCAGACAGCTGTGCATCTCAAACCATGAGGAGAGGAGAGGAGAGGAGAGGAGAGGGGAGGAATCACTTCACAAAGAATCATTTCAAGTCAGGGCAGAAGCAGCACGTCTCCAGGAATGAGACAGACCTTAGGCTCGGGCTCGTTGCCCAGTCGACACCCTGTGTCGTAATATCTCCGCCACGCGGGCAGATCTCGTCTTTGATGAAGAAAACATAAATGACCAAATTAAACGGTGGTGAAGCAGTGGAGCTTTTGCACATCTGAGTCACAGTCACCTTTTGTCTTTCTTCCTTTTTGGTTTGCTCTCTGAGTCTCAGAGATGACGAGACTAAGAAGAAGTGTTTCCACCCAGAATATGAAACAGGAATCAGAAAAAGAAGCAGAATCAATAATGGCATTGATATCAGTTCCCATCCCTATTGTTTTGTGTCTCAGGGTTTTGTATAGTTTTGACTGTATTCGCTCAAGGAAGGGTAACATTGTTTTCTATCCTCTTTGTGAATTTGTGAATGTATCATTTTGTGCAGAACTCTCATTCTAGATTTGTACGTTGTTTTGCCAAGTGAAAATGTGCGATCATGCCTGACGTAAATATTGCCAAAACATGTGTAAACTAACCTTAGCGTCGTTCTGGGTTTAAGTAACTTTTAATAGCCTTTTGTGTGTCTAAAGTAGCCAACAAATACTTTGTAGTAACGTTATTTTTTCATTTCGTATTTTCAGTGGAAGTTTTTGTGTGTGTGTATAGTTTGTACATTTGCCTTGTTTTTTTTTTTTTTATTTGTAGAAGCCTTTTTTGATTTGCACAGTTTGTACAAAGAAATCCCTCTATGGTCTTAATTTTTTTTGTACCGTTGTCTTAACCCGGCTCGGGTAGTGTGAATAATCAAAGCCTTTTTGTAGCAAATGTTCATCGTTCTGTGTGCAAGTCTGCAGTTTCCCCGTATGTATATCAGATCAGCTGATATATTAAGCTATGACCGACATCTCCATCTGTTACTTCACGCTCTACAGCTCGTAACTCTTCAATAAATACCTTGTTGAAAATCTATCCCGTTGTTTGTTGTCCTCTGCTTTCCAGGGAATGAAAGGAATTTGGCAGCTGTGGGCAGCCGTATAATCACACAGGTACTGTTAACGTGCCTGGAATAGTTTCCAAACACAGGTTAGGAGTGGTTTTTGGCATTTACCAGGAACACCCGTCTGCTTCCTCTCGGCGACCGCGTCAGTATCACACATGCCGGTTGTGTGGTATGTGAAGTGTCGGCCTCCGTTGCACTCCCGTGTGAGATGTGCACAGTCATTTCTCTGAACCCTCCGACCTCGAGGAATGTGTTAATGCCGCTCGGCATGAATCAGGTGATGCTCCTCCATCACCTCTCTTCGAGGCGTACGTGAGAAAAAGAAAAGGTAGTGCGGTCCAGACCAGACCAGACCAGACCAGACCAGACTGGGCGGATAGGGTGGGAAGACGTCTGGCTGGCACGTCCCGGCAGACTGAGCAGGGGAGGAGAACCGCAGGAGGAGAAGGAGAAGACGAAGAAGAATGTACCGGCACTGAAGTTCAGGGAGGTGGCTCCGACTGCGCTGCCTCCAGGCTGGACTTTGAAGATGTTTGTGTCTTTGATTCGCCGGGTTTCGGTTCCTTTGCTCTCGAAAAGCATCAAATTCTCCTTCAGTTTATTTCAAAGTGAACTCGCAGTCCTGGCTGTCAGAGCATCAGTCCCGAACGCTTCAAAGCTCTGATGTGGGTGTAAGTAAATACGTGTTGAGATCTAAAGAGATCAGTGGAGAAAACATGGATCCAAGTCACGAATGATCACATGAAAATACCCAATGGTTAGAAGTTCCTCCGACCAATCAGGTTCTTCACATTCCCACTTTGAGCAAAGACTCAAAGCGACTGAACACAAAATCCCAACTCGAGATGCACACACTTCAGGTAGCAACAACAGAGTCTCTGTGAGCGGGGTGTACACAGGGTCTTAAAATGTATTAAAAGTTGATAAATCAATTTTGGAAAAAATTCTGACCCAGTAAAAGTATCAAAAAAGTCTTCATCATGAATTTATGAGATATTACACTGTTGGTATTTGAGCATCAAATATTTGGCTCAAACATTTGAGTCAGTGTCACTTGTTGTGTGTTTGATTTTGACTTTGGTTACATTAAAAAACTTTTAAAGCTTTGTTCCTTCCCAGCTGATCTGAGGTCTGTTGTATGGCTGTGCTGTGTTGATTTAAATGCAAACTACGATTAAGTAATTTAAAGATTCGTAAATCACAACTTGAAATAGTAACCCTTACTCTAACCCTACGTAGAACCTCTAACCCTACTTGGAAACCATACCCCTAGATCTTAACGTTAACCCCAGTTGGAAACCCTAACCCCAGCTGTTTAATGCTAACCCTAGCTGGAACACTAACCCTAGTTGGAAACCTTACTGTTAAGCTTAAAAAGGTATAGAAATGAACTCCCTGCAGATGCTCCATCCCTGGCGAGGTAAAACTAACTAAGCCCACATCATATTTCCATTAGTGATTCTAAACACCTCCAGATGGACCTCCAGATTCCTCCTCTGCTACATCATCGTGTGATCCCGTGAATACGATTAAGAGGGGAGATCCTGTCAACACGTAGACCTCCGGTCTGTGGGGACGTGTTGTGTGGCCTCTCTCAGTCCGTGTGGGCAGAACGTGGTCTGACTGATGACGACCGACCGTACGGGCCGAGGGCGGTGGCGGACGCGCTCTCAGCCCGTGTGGCGGGAAAAGAAAATAAAGTCCATGGTCCGCAGACTCAGGACGCTGCCTCTCCTCCTCACACCATCGCTTTTTATTCCTTCCTGACCGCTCACCAGCGCTTCCTCCCGCCCGCCCTGCCTGGGGACGAGTTACCTTGAGGATGTTTGAAGAAGGCGGACGGGTGAACGCGTACATCAGCGCGCCCCGTGTTTGTGTTTCTCATGCTACATGAACGTGACGAGGGAGGAGTGAAGCACTGCAGGAACTACAGGGGACGTGCTGCAAGTTGTGTCGAACATTTCCTCAGATATGTTTACCACCATGACATCCCCCTTAAATATTTTAAGATGGCTGTGATCACATGCACGTCTTACAAACTATTAAGTCTAGTTCTGCTGGTTTTGCTGAAGGGAAATATTTCTGCCTACTGCTTAGTCGTGTGGGATTTGTTGGGGTGTGTTTGTTTATTTCTGTTTTGATAAAGAGTTTTGTGCACAGCACGATGGTGGCTACCAAGCGCCTTCCTCTATGGAGTTGCATGTTCTCTGCTTAGATTTCTACAGGTTGCTCTCAGTGTCCAAAACATACATGCTTCGGTCAGCTGGAGACTTCGATTCGCCTCCAAGTCGAAATGTGAGAGCGAATGGTGTGTATAGGCAGGACTGGATGAAAGAGTTTGGTACAAGCCAGTCTCAAATGTACCCCGTGAGATAATGTTGTTATAAAGTGGCACTTTAATAATAGAAATTGGATGGAAAGGAGAAAGTATTGTGCAACAAAGGTCTGAGTGCACTAGTTAGGCTAACTAATCTGCCTGCAAAAAACAGGTTTTGTGTAAGAAATTACATCAAATCTTTAGGGATGCCCTAAAACAAACACTCGAGTGACATAATGCGACGGCATTGTTCGGTCTTTTCAAACACGACAAGTAGAAACTTCAAACAGACGCCCGTAATTGGATGTAAACAAGGGGGCGGCCCCGATGAATCCCCCTCTGCGGCCACCGTGACATCATGCCTGGGACGGGCCATGTCCAGTCGAGCATGCGGGGACGCATTTGTGCCTGTGTTCATCGAAGGTTAATTTATGGATTTTTTTAAACACAAAGCAGACGTGCATAAAAAGATGAAACGCGGCTGTTTGAAAAGGCGACCTGGCAGCGGACAGCGGGATGAGCAGGCCCCGGTCAATGGCTCCTATTGTGATGCAAAATGTGCAAACTGAGCAATTTCAAACAGATCTTGCCGGCAACACAATTAAACCACGGCGAATAAATAGACATCTGAAAGTCGGCTGAAGACAAAAGAGCCTCAGAGGCTGCCAAAACAAAACCGCCCCCCCCCCCCCCCCAAAAAAGAGGAGGGAGGACAAAAAAGAGGACAAACTGCCATAACAATCTGGATCCTGGATTGAAGGATATGCGAGGTCTTTGGGTGGGTTTTGTGTGCTCATGATTTTATGCTTCACGTGCATGCATGTTTGCGTGTGTGCGTGTGTGTGTGTGTGTGTGTGTGTGTGTGTGTGAGGTGGGGGGAAGAGCAGTTACGGCTTCTTGTTAACCCATAAGAAAGGAGGCAGCGAGCCGGAACGGACAGGGACGTTGCACTCTGCCTCTCCACCCAAATATCGGCGTGTGTCTGCTGGCCTGAGACCCCCAGCTGGGGGCCTCCAGCCTGCGCTGCACGGGGACAAAAGACAGCTCGATGGGCCCAGAATCGACCCCCTTTCACCTTCCCCGGGGGGGCCGAGATGATGACCCCACAAACGGGCTCGGAAAAAGCCCCGCGGCCTGGAAGGCCGATCAATAGGCACCTGCTGCCAGAAACAGATCTGATCTGTTGATAGATGTTCAGAAAAAAAAATCCACCCTTACATCTAAATTAATGCACAACCTCAGAGGCAATTCAGCCTATTGTTGTTTGTTGTCGCTGTACAGTGTCATTGCACAGATCTCCTTTGCTCCCAGGGCGTCATTAAGAGGCCGCGTGGTCGGATTGTAACCACCAGGTAGGAACATGAGAAACAACACGTGTGTGTGTGTGTGTGTGTGTGTGTGTATGTGTGTTGTGTCTGCTTTGCACCAGTGCGACACAACTAATGAAGAGGCTGCGACACAGTGGATTAGTGGTAATCACTGTCGACTCACAACAAGGTCAGACCGAGGGCCTTTCTGTGTGGAGTCTGCAGATTCTCCCTGTGTCTGGGTGGGTTTTCTCCAGATCACTCACTCACTCGCTCGCTCGCTCACTCACTCACTCACTCGCTCGCTCACTCACAGTTTCTTCAAACAGTCCAAAAAGCTGTGTGTGTGTGTGTGTGTCCTGAGACCAGTCCAGGGTGTGTTTGAAGCTTTCATCTTATTCATCTTTCATCTCCAGTAGACCCCTGTGATGCTGGTCAGGCATAGGCAAGGCCAGTTTATTTCTATAGCACAAAGTGATGGTTTACAGAGGCAAAATAAATATATTGCAAATGTTGGAAAAGTGGAGAAAAAATTGACACTCTAGGAAAGCTGCATTGAGCAATAACGAGCTGGGAGTTTGTGCTTCAACACCTCAGGTGTCCAGGGAGTTTGTTCCACAGGTGAGGACCAGAGAAACTACAGTAAATGCAGCTTCTTCTTGTTAGTGAAGCTGAGGGGTCTGGAAGCTTCGTACCCACTGAGCAGCTCTGGCTTGTACCATCCAGTAACTTGTAGAACAGTGATGGGATTTTAAACCCAGCTCAGTGACTTAAGGACAGGTGTACTATGGTCCATTTTCTTGCTGTTGGTCAGGTAGGTTAGTACAGTACGTCTGATGAAAATAGATGCATGCATGGGTGGTGTCTGTGGCTGCAGACAGGCAGTAATAAGAGCATGCAAACCCGTGTCTGCATTTGCATTTGGAAGTTCATCAGTCTGAGCAGGATGACCGCAGTCAGTCTCCCTCAATGCAAATCATCAGTCCTCCTCTCCCACTCTCTCCTCTCCTCCTCTCTGCCTCTCCTCCACAGTCACCTCATCCTATTGTCCTTTACTGGCGTACAAGACAGCGAGACAGACACCACAAACACGTCAGGAGAGAGGAACTGCTGAACACTGCGATCTCTTCCTCCTCTGTGTGCCTGCTTGTGTTTAGATTTCACTTACTTCTCTCTCTCCTTCGCCCCCCTCCCTCCACCTCCCGCCGCCTCCTCCATCTCGTCTCTCTGGCTGTGGGCATCTCTGTTGGCAGCAGCTCTGAGGTTTCAGAGCTGACTGGCTACGCAAATGAGGAGTAAACAATGTGCGAGGCAGACAGACAGTCAGCCAGCCAGTCAGACGACCTAACCACCGGAGCGAATGCAAGGGTTTGTCTCGTCTGAGCAGGAGGCGCGTGTGTGTGTGTGTGTGTGTGTGTGTGTGTGTGTGTGTGTGTGTGTGTGTGTGTGTGTCTGGGGTCAGCTAACACCTAGACAGACTGATAAGGTGTATTGGGGCCTTGAAATGTAATTTCCACAGTGGACTCCCCCCACTGTGAGATGGTGAGACAGTCTTATCTGCCTGGCAAACCGAGTCGAGTTGAAAAATGTCTGCGATGCTGCGTTTTACTGATTTCAAGCTCGAGAGTTTACAGCTGCAGAGAGACGCTAATGTACGCATCTCATGATCATAAACTACAGGCTTCTTGGCAATAAACCCTCTCCATTATCTCACAGGTCTTTTGATCGCGCTTTGATTTCGCACTAAAACTCCTTTAATGCACGCCGCCATCGTGTAAATATTAACTTTTCATGCACAGAGCGCGTTCTCACCTTTGTGCATTTCTCGTGTGATCTACGACGTCTTTAAGTGGTTTATTCAGCTTACGAAGCGGAAAAAAAAGTCAGTCAGACCATAAAAAAACACAGGCTTAGAACAGTAGTACTTAGAATAGCCTACATCCACCTGTGTGTCTGCGCGTTGAGCTTCCCTGTTAAGCCTTATGTAAATATGCTTGTTAAATCCACTTTACACTGTCTGTTCCTGGGATTTATGACCGTCGTACATACATTTCATGGCCAATAGTACAGTTTAAAACCTGAATCTTCATAAATTACATGTCGATGGTGCATTTGCATGTCTGTGGCCCGGAGCCTTCCAAAGAAGAACAAAGGTAGGAAAATCACTTCTTTTTTTCCTTTAAATATAGCAGCGGACACATAATCTGAAAATACAAATGTGAAAATAAGCATAATGAGGTCTCTTTGGATTGTCTCTAAGGTATGAAAAATCCCCCTAAAAACTCAGATCCATTACCACTAATAGTAACTTTCTAGTCATATAAAGTCATTGTGGACTGCAGTCTGCTTCTTGTTCCAGCAACTTCTGAACGCCTCTCTCTGTTTCCACCGTATTAGTGTCACAGCTTCTATTTTTGAGCGTCTGTGCAGCGAAGACCTGTGGCTTTGACAAAGAGAGAGAGAGAGAGAGAGAGAGGAGAGAGAGAGAGAGAGAGAAATGTGAGCGCTGTGACAGGAGAGCGCTTTCAGGCTCGCCAGGCCACAGTAATAGCTGTTTACACAATGGAATAATTACCCGGTGGAAGAGAGGAGAGGAAGAGGAGAGGAGTGGAGAGGAGAGAGGAGGAGAGAGGAGGAACTTTCTGGTGCTGGCAGCCACACAATACATTTGACAGTCAGAGAGTTGATTGTGCAGCGGCTGAGGCCTTTGATGAGCTCCGCTCTGTGTGTTTGTTGCCTCGCAGTGACACTCAAGCTCAAACCTGCAATCACACATC